>RJWM01005581.1:66764-90909 GCA_004363535.1 Dasyprocta punctata
TGAGTTTGGCCAGAAAGCTGTGGACTGTAAAGAGAAGGCTAAGATCTCCATTGCTGAGAAGGAGCAGAATAAAAAAGATGGCCTGGGGGCATCCCAGGACGAGGCAGCTGGTCCCCACACTTTGCAGCCTCAAAACTGCAAAAGTGAAAGATTTGGCTTGGAGGAGAAAGCCTCAGAGCATCATGTTCCAGAATGGCGGTGGCGGCCGCACCAGGTTCCAGAATGGAGACAGCATAGAGAATCTGTTCCTCAGAATCAGGTTCAGAGTGCCCAGCAATCCAGGCACTCGACCCTTATAGTCAAGAGAGACGAGAGCCTGGCTACTGCTCCAAATGGCAGCAGACTTTGGCATCATCCACGTCGTGCAAGGGTTCTGAGGCTAAAAAGGCTTCCACCTTGATTGCAGAAAGCCTGGGAGGCCAGGCAGTGTGCCCCTGAGAGGGCAGGGTGTGAAGCTATGAATGTGAAGCCAAAAGTGCAGTGGAGACCTCAGAAGTTTGGAAAAGCCAGGAGCGTGGATCATCTAAGGAAACCTGCAATGAGGGAGAAAAGCCAGCCCAAGAGAGAAGCTGTGGGATTGGTAACCACCAAAAGTGCCATGGGGGTGGAACCACACGAACCTTTTGGAGCTAACAATTTGCCACAGATTATCTCAAATGGTTCACAAGGAACTACAGTACTTAATGTTTGCCCTGCTGGATTTTGGTCTTGCTTTTCTTCTAATGCTTTGTATTCCCCTGTTTGTAACTTTTGGAATGGCAATGTTTACCTTGTGCCTTTATATGGTGGCAGCGTTTAACGTGGTTTTCATTTGTACAGGGGGTTTATAGTTAAGAGTTTGCCATAGATATCAGAGATTTGGGACTTGGACTTTTCAGCAGAGCTGAAACTGTTAGGACTTTGGCAACTCTTGCAGATAGACTAAATGCCTTTTGCATAAAGGGATGTGCATGAGTCTTTGGGGGTCCAAGGAGAAAATGTTGCTTTGAATGTAATATAGTGTGGGTAGACTTAATGCTGGTTCTGAAGGATTGTTAAGTTGCAAAATGTTGAGAATAAGCATGCCTTTGTATCTGGAGACTGATTTAAAGAAATGTATCTGTTTGCCAAGTTGACAAGGGGTGGATTGCTATGGTTTATACATTGTGTCAACTTGAGAAGTCTAGCAGCTTAATTTAAAAGTAACCAAGACACTATGTAACCACACTGAATGATTTTGAAGTTTTCCAACCTACCAAGTCCTTTTGTGATAGGTTGCAAACATTACTATATTAGTTATGCTGATATTAATGATTTTTGAAGTTATTATTTGCATTTTATGATGCTTTATATGGTAAGACTTCACTAATCCCAGAGAAGCTATCACTTCTAGGACTACCATATTCAGTGAAAGTAAACTCCTGTGACCTTGCCTTTCAAATTGCAAACCAGTTGGGCATGGTGGCATGTGCCTGTAATTCCAGCATTTGGGAACCTGAAGCAGGAGGATCACTGTGCATTCGAGGCCAGCCTGGGCTACATGGTAAACTCAAGATCAGCCTGAGGTACATAGCAGGACCCTGTCTCAAACACACACACACACACACACACACACACACCAAAAAACAAAAAACAAAAAACAAAACCAAGAAACCAAAAAACCAAAAACCAAAACCAAATTGCAAACCAATCAGTCCAAACCTCTGATTCATGAACACTCTCTGTATCTAATTCTCACACTCAAGGCAGTAGTTCTCTTACCCCATTATCATTTGGATTTGAAATATCATAACTTGTGTGTGAAAAGTTTGGACTTTTGTGGAAGGGACTGGATCATGAGGACTTCAACTTCACCAAGTAGACTGATCCATTGGTAAGATTCTAATAGGATGAGATCCCCTGGGAGGTTAGATGAAGGAAACAGGAGGTGAACCTTGTTGAAACAACAGGTCACAGAAGCCTGACCTTGGGGACCATGCCAGTGTCTGTCCGTTCCTCTATGGCTCCTCACTTTCCTGTTTCTGCCCACCCTTCATGATGTTTGTGCCTTGGCATGGACCAGAAAGCACTGGGGCCAGCCAACCCTGGCCCGAAACCTCTGTCAGCATTAGCCAAAATAAATCTTTCCTTCATCATATTCTTCTCAGATCTTTTGTCACAACAACGAAAGGATGAGAAACACACAGTAAGCCACCCCATATTCAGTGTAGAGATCATCTTGATAGCCCAGAGCCTGCCAAGACCACTTCAACTATACTATTTTATTTTTTATTTTATTTTATTTTTTTATTTTAGACAAAAGGAGAACAAGAAATCAAAACATAACAATTTCACCCCAACCAACAAAACAGCAACAATCATCAGCATATTGGATATTCCCTAAAATTATTTAAGGCAAAAAATACAGACATGAAACATTATCTAACTAATTGTTAACACAATTGCTTTCAAATGAACATTTCATATTAAAGATAAAATCTGAAGATGACCCTAAAAAAATTACATTTTACTCAAAATTCTTTTTTCTCTGTCACACCAAATTTTTCATATACATAGATGTTGTTTCAGTGACCTGAAACTCTACCCAGAGGATCCCAAGAACTCCACACCAGTCTTTTTGTGACAGCAATGTATTGAGGTCTCCCAGTACAGTTGTATTAAGGTTTATTTGATTTTTCATGTCGATTAATAATTGTTTTATATAACTGGGTGGACTAGTATTTGTTGCATATTATCTCTTTGTCTTAGCTTATTCCCTTACCAATATATAATGACCTTCTTTGTCTCTCAAAATCAAAAACATAACAATTTCACCCCAACCAACAAAACAGCAACAATCACCAGCATATTGGATATTCCCAAAAATTATTTAAGACAAAAAATACAGACATGAAACATTATCTAATTGTTAACACAATTGTTTTCAAATGAACATTTCACTTTAAAAATAAAATTTGAATGTGACCCTGAAAAAATTACATTTTACTCAAAATTCCTTTTCTCTGTCACAACTAATTTTTTGTATGCATAGATTTTGTTTCAGATGACATGATATTCTATCCAGAGGATCCCAAGAACTCCACACCTGTTTTTTTTTTTTTTTTTTTTGTGACAGCAATGTATTGAGGTCTCCCAATACAGTCGTATTAAGGCTTACTTGATTTTTCATGTCGATTAATAATTGTTTTATATAACTGGGTGGACTAGTGTTTGTTGCATTGTTATCTCTTCCTCTTAAATTGTTCCCTTACCAATATAAAATGATCTTCTTTGTCTCTCAGTCTTAGCTTAAAATTAACTTTATCTGCAAACAGAATAGCCACCACTGCTTTTTTCTGGACTCCTGTTGCATGGAGTATTGTTTTCCATCCTTTGACTTCCAGTCTATGAGTATCTTTTTAAATTAAATGTATTTCTTGTATGCAGCATGCTGTTAGATCTTGCTTCTTGATCCATTCTGCCAGTCTATGTCTTTTGACTAATGAATTAAGACCATTACCATTGATGGTTAAAACTGATACATATTGACTTATCTTTATCATATTATTTTCTTTTCTCCTGGTGGATTCCTTCTATTGGGGTTCGTAGAGCTATAGTACTTTTCATCCCTTTCTAAAATGTCCTTCAAAATATTTTGGAGTGCTGGTTTAGTGGTCATGAATTTCCTCAACTGTTCCTTATCATGGAAGTATTTTGTTTCTCCCTCTATTTTGAAAGATGGTTTTGCGGGATACATCAATCTGGGTTGAAAGTTGTTTTCTTTTTGAACTTGGAGTACTTCACTCCAAGCTCTCCTTAACTTGAGAGTTTGTGCTGAGAAGTCCACTATAATTCTGATGGGCTTTCCTTTATAGGTGATTTTTTTCTTTTCCCTTACAGCTTTTAAAATTTTATTCTTGTGTTGAATTTCTGGAATCTTGACTATGATATGCCTGGAAGTAGATTTTTTTTAATCATTGTTAATTGGGGTTCTATATGCCTCACTTATTTGTATGTCAAATTCTTTTTCTCTGCCAGGAAAATTTTCTGACACGATGTCTGTAAGGATGTTTTTAATGTCATTTATAGTATCTCGTGCTTGTTCACTGACTCCAATTAATCTTATTTTTCTTTGTCTTGTCAAGCAACTGCTGGATTAATATCTCATGATCCCTTGCTAGTTTTGAAGAATCTTTCTTTTCCTGGTCACTAACTGTGAGGCTGTCTTCAATATCTGTGAGCCTGTCCTCACATTGGCTTAATCTGCTTTGAATACTTTCAATAGAGTTTCTATTCTCCTGGATATCTACTTGAATCTGCTTTATGGAATCCATTTGCTTCCTATGTTATCCTTCCATAAGTTGCTGACGCTTATTTATTTTTTGTCTGTATCTGCCCTAACATCGCTAAGCATGGTGTATATTTTGGTAATCTCTGTGGTTATTTGAAAGATTATTTCTTATTTCATTTTTTCCAAAGCCTCATTCAACTTCTTTGTTACCACTTCTAAGAAACCTCGTAGGGGGCTTTTGGATTTTCCAGCCTCAATGCCCCCTGGATTTGCTTTTGGTGAACTGGGTGTCTGGGGTTGTGACCTGTTTAAGTGTCTTCTCATTTCTTTTCTTTTTTAGCTTAATTCCTAAAGTGATACCTGTTAGTTACCTGCAGTGGGTTACTTTAATGGTGGTATTAAGGACTTTCAGGTGATAAGCACTTCCCAGAGATATCTTCCGGGTATAAGTCATTCCTGTGCTCTGAGGCTATTGGAAAATCCCACCTCCTCAGTTTGTCAGAGATGAGAAACCACTGCTCACCTAGCTCAGTCCCTAGTTCCTTGGCACCATGCCCCAGCCTTCTCTGTGACCCCCAGTCAGTACCAGTCCTGAACCAGCAAGGCCAACAGCCATCCAGTTCAATCGAGTCAGTTCTGGCTACAGTGGCACCCACAGCACCAAACACAGTCAACTAACAGTAAACTGATCCAACCCCTGATTTACAACCCCCAACCATATAAACTGAATTTATACCCATACAACAGGATGCAAAACAGTCATATACAATACTTAGGTTCATAAAGTGTCAGTCCTGTCCCCAACAGTGAGGACCCAAAATGAATTTAAGTAAAGGCAGAAGAGTGGGAAAAGAGAAAAGAGACTGCAAGTAGGTTGGAGAACAAAGATGGGTCCATCAACTCAGGGAAACCACTGCAGAAGACTGAGGAAAAAGAAAGCCAAAAGAGACAGAAAAGAGAACAGAACAAGACCAAGCCCAAAGGGAGGGCAGAAACCACACTCACACTAAAAAAAACAAAAAAACAAAACAAAACAAAACAAAAAACCAACCAAACAAACAAACAAAGAGTCTACTTTCAGGGTTCTCTCTGGATTCACTGGTAAACAGCCTGCAGAGACAGCAACCCAAATCATGGCACTGTATCTCCACAAGCCAGCAACTGTTTGTAGACAACCTCAGCAGGCCTACCCTGAGAGCAGCCTCCTCGGGCTCGCAGTCATCCAGGCAGTCTCCATGGGTCTGCACCCAGGTAGGAACCACTGGGGGAAGCCAGCAACAGTTTTAACCCCAGGCATATCTGGCCCAACTCAGGAAAGGCTTCCAGCAAATGGCTCTCCCATAGGAGGACTAAGCCCTCTGCACTCACTGCCAGCCAGCACAGTCCTCTGTGCCTGCTGCTCTCCTCCACCAGGGAATGTTTCTGCACAGGCCCCAGGGTCACCAGCCACCACCAACACTGCGATCTTGCACTGCCAGGCTCCAACAGCTCCCCTTGCACAGTGAGTCCAGCACCGGGGGAAGGCTCCGCCAGCTATAGCCTTCTTCTTAGTTGAATTTTTTGCTTTTCACTCTTTCTGTGAGGTTCGATTCAGACTTCAGGCTCTTCCTGGGTCCAAGGAACCCATCTCCCTCCTTTTTGTCTTCCTCAAGATGGTGAGTTCCCATGTCTAGACAGTGTCTCTCAGAGAGGCTGTTTTCCCTGCATCCTACTACTCTGTCATCTTCCTGGAAGTCCAATTATACTATTTTAAAGGGAACAAATTGTTCTAACCCTTTTTGCCTGGTCCTGCCCATGGGATGCACCATAAAATCTCTACCATGCTTTCTCCTTGATCTTTCTGCCTCCTGACCAATACTGGCACTTCCTTATGTGTCTTGACATGGCGGAAGTGGTGCACCCCTCTTCTGGGAACTCTTGTATCAAGGTGGTCTGTGTGTCTGTCATTTCACCACTCCAAGACAAAATTCAGTGCATGTGTTAAGAAACTCCAGTCCTTGTTAGGCAAGTAAGATGGAGATGACCAGGTACCAGTTATGCACTGGAGAGATGAGGAGTCAGTATCTGAATAGGCATTTAACTTAAGAACTAGTTTTCATAGTCACTGTTAATCTACCTTATACACGACTTCATCTCTTCAAGAAGGAGGGGCCATCTCGAATAGTACTTGGTAAAAGTAGTTCATTAAAAATTACTGATATGAAGTAGTCTGTACTGTTCACTGTGAACCTCAATTTTTTTTTTCCAATTTCAATGTGGTTTAGCCTTATATTTCAGAAATGGGCATTCTAGCCCATGAAAATACCTTACAGATTAGCAAAATCTCCTCAAATCTGCCCACTAATACAGACTAACATACAGATCAGATCTTTCAGTTACTTCTCTGGTTTACTAGTCCTTAAATTCAGAGTACTCATTCTCAGATACTGAACCAGACTAACAGGAAAGAACAGACACAGGCTTGCAATTTAGGCCTCTGGGTGCCTTTAGTTGTGGGGAGACAGCTGGGCAAAAAATGAGATATGTGGTTTATTTCTTCTCAAGAATAGAACCTATATTATTGGGAAAACTTTGGCCTATCTCTGCCTCCTTCCTCCCTGGTCCCGGCCATTGTTTTCCTGTCTGAAATCTCAGGGACTCTTTTCCTTTCTTTAGTTCTCCAATAATTCTTCCTATCTCCAGCCGTCTTTCATGTGCTGATGGAGCAACCACTCCCTCTCCTCTCCTGAGACAGAGCAACACCCACAGGGGAGGGTGTAGAGCTGGGCCCCCACAGCTGAGTAGCAGAAATGCGTGACCTGAGCTGCTCTGAGCAGATTGCACTACTGCCACCCACTGATGTTCAATGCACTCTGAAGCTGAAGGACACTGCAGACACACTCTTGGGCTCTTGGCTTTATATAGGGCAAAGCACAAAAAGGAACTGCTGACCCTAGACCAGGTCATCACAGGGCTGAGAAGCTTATGCACAGTGTGATCATAGAAAACCGAGGCACACTCAACACGTGCCACTGAAAACTGGTGAGTGATTCTCAAATTCGTTTTTCCCCTTTTTTGGAGATGTGGTCTTGCTATGTAATCCAACCTGCCCTTGAACTTGCAGCAGTCCTCCTGCCTCAGCCTCCTGAGTGCTGGAATTACAGGTGTGCACTTGCACGCCTGGCTTAGCCTCAGATTCTTGAAACACTCAGCCTCTCCGCATGCTTGTGCCCTTCAACCTTGGAGCGCAGGACCTCAGGGACGACTGCTGTGCTGCAGTCCTGCCTAAATTCTGCCTGTTCTCTGGAAATGGTCTAAAACGTGCTTTCACTGTTGCTGACGCAGCTAGTGGTAAGTATGCGCTTTCCCCAAGATGCTCTAATGAACATTTTTAAGCCTAAAATATATACATGAACTAACCATTTTACAGTGGGGACCGGGGCAGTGTCTGTGCTCAGTTTTCCTGAGCAGATAGAGAGAGCAGGTAGTACCCCTTTGCATCCGTCAGCAAGAAAATAATAAACGCTAAGAGCTTAATGCTTATTTTTGAATTACATTTCATTTTGCCAATTGTGCAAAGCCCAGGCTAATTTAACAAAAGGGTTTGAGAAAGAATACAGTAGAGCAGATGCACATAGCAACCATTAAATTAGGATACAAGGAAGAGAGCCACGCAGTGAGAGGTGCTTTCTGCCAGGCGGAGCAGGAACAAGAATAATGAGGGGCCCAAGGAAAGCCTGAGTGCTCGGGCTGGGAGCTGCAGGGAATGAATCAGAGCCCAAGGAGATTGTCCTCTAACACCTCATTCCCTTCCTCAGGCCCCAGGCAACACTGTCATGGTGCCCTTCCTGTGATCATAAAGCCATAGGCAGATTTTATGAAGCGCGGTCCTACCACTTTTGAGGCTCTCCATGTGTTTTTCCTAGCTTTTGCTTCTTATCGCAATAAGATGCATGCGTAAGGAGGGCTATATTTGCACGTTGTGCTGTGAGAAGAAATTCAGATTTGCCAGTCGTGGGAGCAGGAGAGCAAGCGGCTCAGAGGTCGGTCAAGAGAGCAGCCAGCGCGTAACGTCGTCCTATACAGGCCCTGGGGACCTCAGTGGCCCAGGAGCAGAGCCCATGGCACAGTGGCAGCACCCAGGCTGGTTCTGCTGCCTGGGGTGGGAAAGCAGTTCAGTCCTCAGGGCGGGGTTTGGCAACTTCCGCGTCGGCACTGGAGAGGGAAGGTGCTGGTGTCAGCTTTCCATTTGCTGCTTTTCCCAACACCCTCCTTATCCTCCCTCCAGCTCCCCACCCCCTCCCCCGTAACGGGGAGCCTCCGAGTGGGGTGCAGCACTCTCAGCTTGCCGGGGTACCTGGGGAACGTGGAGCCCGGTGCGGTTCAGGGACCAACCCCGGTGCGCGCTCATCCCGGGACCCGGCGCGGCTGGGGTTAAGGTGGACGCACCCCGGGATGAGCGCGCAGTTCGCGCCGCCCGCGCGCTCCAGTCTGCACCGAGAGAAAGTGGCGGTCAGGGATGGAGCTGCTGCCATGACAACCCCGGCGGTCGGGGCCCGCGCGCGTCGGGGCTGCTCCCGGGAGGAAGGCGGCGCGGAGGCCGGGGGCGGCCGCTGAGCGGAGCGTGGCGTCCGCGCGTGCCCGCGTCCCAGCCGCGTCCCGGAGGAGGCGGGGGCGCCGCAGCGCCCAGTGCGCCCAGAGCTGCGCCGGGCGGCGCCCAGCGGGCTGGAGGACGTGGCGGCGGGACCGACGCGGAACTTTTTATCGCCTTTGGGTTCCAGATGCGAGACTTGGGGCTGGTTTATAAATACATCCGTACATATGTGTGAGCTAATAAAACATTTTCTCTTCTCATTGAAGCGGGAGCTTTTTCTGACAGCTCCTTGATGTCAGCCACTTGCCGCCTTCTTTGGGTTATAAACTTTTGATGCCAGACCTCTGCAGAACGTGCCCAACTGCATCTTAAAGTAGCGTCTGGGAAAGAGGCAGAGAGCGCGCAGTCTGCGACCTTCATCCCGGCACCTTCCTTTCTCCTCTCCCTCCCTCTTCCCAGGGGAGCGTCGAGAAAGCGCTTCCCGGACGCAGGAGGGGGCATCTGGTTCTGCCGGGCCGCAACGCCGAGGCAGGACCGGGGAAGAATCGCTGGGCTCTGGAGAGCCTGGAGGCGCCGCTTTCCCGGGCTCCCGCCGCGCGCTCTTCCCGCCCTCCCCACGCCACTTCCTGAGACCGGCTGGTGTGCGGGGCGGGGGACCAGGACCTGCGCGGCCGCCGAGTTCTAGGAAGTTGTGGCTGTCGAGGATGGGGGTCTGTGGGCACCTGTTCCTGCCCTGGAAGTACCTCGTGGTCGTGTCTCTCAGGCTGCTGTTCCTTGTACCCACAGGAGTACCCGTGCGGAGCGGAGATGCCACCTTCCCCAAAGCGATGGACAACGTGACGGTCCGGCAGGGGGAGAGCGCCACCCTCAGGTAGGGAGCCAGCCTTCGGAGGGGCGCTGGGCCCCTCAGATGTGGTTTCCTGGGGCGGGGGCGAGGGAGAGAGAAGGGAAGCGAGTCTTGTGTGAGGAGCGCTGGCCGGCGCATGGGCGAGGGCCTTTTGCAGGCCCAAGAGGTGGCCACTTGCGTCCGGTGGTTGTGGATACCCATTTGTTTGGACAGCTTTGTCTTTTGGTCTGACTTTTCTGACCTGTGCTTGTACCAGTGAGCCTTGAAGTCCGTGTTTGGGGCTCGATGTGTTTGTGGGGCCCTGATAAGGTTCGAGTCACTTTTGCTTGCCCACCATGGTGAGGACGGCAGAAAGCCTGGATTGGAGATACTGGGTGCACAGCAAGGAACCTGGGTGCTCTCTCCCAGACCAGAGTTATGTGACAAGGGCCCAGATGGTGCTCAGGATGGCCAGGCTCGCGCCTTTCAGAAGGATACCCTAACAGTGTGAGGCTCTGCGCCAGGCCACGGCCTTCTATGAGTGTGCTAAAGATGCAGTCGCTGGTGCCAACCCCGTGTGGTGTGCCTGGGGCTCCTGCTGTAAATTATGAGAGCTGTTTTATTTTTGCAGGCTGGGGCCAAGGGGAGGAAACACGTAGTTTTTATGCAACACCATTGCTCCCGTGTGAGCAGCACAATAGGGAAGCATTTTGTTTTACCTTAATGAGTTACAGAGTCACTTTCGAGCTGGAGGCAGAGGGTGGAGATTCTTAGAATATGCACCTTTGGGGACTGGGCCTGCTGCAGCAGAGACTTTAATAAAAATGCAGCCACCACTTTTCACCAGCTCAGCAGATATCATCTTTTATCCCTTTAATGAGGCAGTTCTGGTCCTCGGAGACAGATTCAGGGATGTCCCAGCTTAACTATGTCTCACAATGAACACGGGGTGAATGTGTTTGCCCTGCCTATGACTTTGATGGTTATGGCGAAAATAAAACATTGTGACCCAGATTCTGCAGCCAAAATGCTTAGCTTCTACAGGGAAAGAGTGAGGGTGGAATTTCCTTCCTGCTCTTTCCTGGTGGGATTTCCCTTGCAAGGAGATCAAACTCTCCCTGGAGGAGGAATGGAAGCCTTTGGGGTACCTGTATTCGCTTCCTGAACCCTGTGGTTAAGTTTGGAGTTGTGCTACTTTAGGTGGTTCTCAGCTGAACCTTTTCTTGAGCTCAAGAACAAGTCCCACATTCCTCTTTGCTGGTTCTTGGAGGCTGGAGGATGGAGAAGAAAGGAAACAGAGATGTCCCTTGCACCTTGCATAGGGGACATGTCCTCTTGACCCTGTGTGCATCCCTTAGCCTATCCCAGACAAGAGTACACTATCCCTGCTTCACTGTTTCTGGAAGGTTCTGAGCTTGCCCTGGGGAAGGGACTCCTGGGACACACATTGGCCTCAGATGAGTCTCTTCAAAGGTAGGAGGGGCACACAGGCTCCAGGAGCATCAACAGTGGCAGTAGGAGCCAATGTTAGCAGTGTGACGGGAGTGGTCGTGGCCACATGGTTCTCTATCCTCTCATCTCTCCTGGTAGACAACGGGTTCCACAATGCGTGGAATCTCAGTGCTGAACTTTGCAAACCCTCTGTCCTCTGTCTTCCCCTCTGAATGAACCCAGAAACTGAAAAACTTGAGCTTTCTGCTTCCTGGGATGCATGAAGCTGACTCTGCCAGCAGAGGGCCAGCTTTGATCTACCATATTTTATTAGCTGCTGGCCTGTTTTCATGATCTCTCATTCTAATGTTTAGCAGCTGGGCTTGGGAATGGGGATGGGACTAAAAAAGGAAAAGCTGCCGAGTTGCGTTTTGTGCTTTGTGGAAAAAAAACGACAGTTTACATAGTCAAGTATAACTGTTATCCTCTGTTACCTGATTACATGGTGTAATTTTTTTTTTTAAAGCAAGCAAATATTTTGTGTTGACTTTGCCTCTCTTCTGTACTTTTTTTTAACCACTGAATTACAGAAATTAAGTGCGTTATTTCAGACTTAAATAATTTTATATTGTATAGGCTTCTTTTTTATTACTTACTTTCTTTGTTTCTAGCAGATTCCTCCAACTGACTTGTTTTTGTTTATTATTATTCTCTTCTTCTCTTGCCTTCACCACTTAATGCTTATTGTTCCCTGAATTTTTAAAGGTTTTTATTTCACTGCTATAATGGTGTTTCTTAAAAGAGCATCAACATCTCTTGCTAATTTCTGTGAGTCTCAGTCTCTTTCCTTCTGTTTTCCATACATCTTTTTTTTATGGGTTAACGTTTGTGTTCGGATCATAACAAAAAACTTGTTTGTTGGTACTTTGGGGAAGAGGCCGTGCTTCTAGTTACTGGAACCCCATATCTTCAACCCTATGGAAATGTACCATGTATTATTTGGTCCTGAATATTGGTTTTAAAAAATTAGAATTTTTTTGTTTTATTTATGTATTTTTGTTTTGCTGGGACTCTGACACAGGGCCTCATTTATGTTAAGCAAGTGCTCTATCACTGAACTACACAACCAGTCTTATAATTCTTAAGTATAGTCACTCCTTGAATTCCTCATAAGTGTTCACTGAGAATTCATTGCTTGGGAATGTAGTTCTAAATACATCAAATGTACAGAATGCAAAAAACTTCATATGATACCAGTGCTTATCAGCCTCAGAAAGCTTCTGCAAATGCGAGTGCCTGGATAAAATTTTATCTCATCTATTTCTAAATCTTGAATGAAAACAGATAAGGAGCAAAGACTTGGGAGGAAAAGCAAAGAGACTGAGAAACCTCGGTCCACCTTCAGACTTTTCACAGTTTAAAGAAGAATGCTTTCCTTCCTGTGGGATATTAGTTTTGTTGTGACAGGTCTTTGATTGCACCAGGGGATGTTAGGAAGTGATGTTCCAAAGGCAGCACTCAAGTTTGGAACGTGGGTGAAAACTCATTTTATATAAATGAGGCAGTATTACCTCCCTTGTAACTACTTCATAGGTCTACTTGAAAAGTAAAAATAATTATTTGAATATTGAGTTATTTTGCCTTTTTGGAAGAGAGATGATATGGAAAATGAAGGTGCTATTCACTATGGTTGAATTATAGCTTCTATGAATCTGATTTGAATTCATTATTACAAATGGGCCCTCTTGGCCAGAATCATTTCATTACAATTATCTGCTGTTGGGTTAAAAATGTTCTGTGCCTTTCCATTAGATTAGATATGACAAGTGTCTGGAAGTCCTGTGTCTGAACCAATGTGCATGAGAAGACTGGAGTCCATGACAGTGGCCATGGCCCCTTGGCCTCTGTTAAGCCACCTGGGCTGCACGGATGCTCCCAGTTGTATCTGCTCCATCAGCCTCTGCCAACCCTGAATTTGCTTTAGTTTCTCTGTGGGGCTGTATCATGCATACATGTGGACATTTAGAGGTGTACCATAGAGTGGTTGCTGTGATTGTTCCTCAGTGGCAAAGATTCCCACCAGCCTACTGGTTTGTTTTGTTGCTTTGTTTATTTATTTTTTTCCAACAGCAGGATGATCAGTTTGGCTGATCCAGGCTTGCTGATCTGGGATTATGCTTAATGGCTCTTTTTCTAAACTGTCTTCACACTTTGACGTGGAGTTCTGAGCTAAGCCATTCAGAATCAAGTATGTGAGGCTTGACTGCTACCAAGGAATAAAATGCACAGAGGGATTTTGCCATAGTAAGTGGGGCAATGGATTTCCAAAGAACAACAACATCTGTTGTTCAATCAGGTGATTTTCTGCATTCGTACTCTCCATTAGTAGACTTTCCTTTTGTATAAGTTGGGAAATTCAGAGCACCCTTTGGGTTATTCAGAATGTGCATAGGATTTTTGAGTTTCAGTGTTTAAGGTGCCAAAGCTGCTTAAGGACTGTATCAGTGTGAAAGTAGCGCTCTTGGGCTGGGGAGGTGAAGATGTAAAGAGGCAGGTGAGCAGATTCAGGTCTAGAAGGGGTTGCTTACATGGCAGTGCCAGTCTGGGTTGCTAGTCAGAGGTTGTAGAATGGTTTTAAACATTCCACTTGGGTTTGGGGATGCAGGTCAGTGGTAGAAGTCATGCTTAATTATTTAAGGTACTGAGTTTAGTCCCCAGCACCAAAAGAAACACACAAACTCCAAAAATAACTAACACCAGCTGGCAAACTGAGGCAATCAACGTCTCTGAAGTTGGGCATGGATGTGGGCATTTGAAATATTTCTTCCAGTATTTCTAAAGTGGCGCCAGAGTTAAGAAGCATTGCTCTAAAGGTTTTCTGCCCTAGAACACCTGAGCAAGACTGGTATTCATAGTCCCTCTCTCTGTCCTTCCCCTTGAAATGGCTCTGTGATGGTGACTCTTGACTGTCAACTTGATTGGCTCCAGAGACACCCAGGAATTAGCAGAGTACATTTCTGAGTGTGTACTGTGCATCATGGGGGTCTGGCCTTGGGAAGCAGATCAGGTCCTCGGCTCTTTCTTCCCTGGCTCTTTCTTTGTCTTTCTGATTCCTCTGTTGTGAAGCCAGCAGCTTTCCTCCTCCTTGCCCTTCTACCACAGTGCTTTTGCCTTGGAGCCAGTGGCTGTGGACTGAAACTTCTCACACTGTGAGCCCTGATAAACCTCTCCACCCTTAAATTCCAACAACAAAATCTCCTCCACCTGTGCATGCACCTTGCCTCGGGGCTACTTCAGTGTTCTAGAATGCTCAGGGCCTAGCTCATTAACTATGATTCTTATTCTACCTCTCATTAACTGCATGAATTTGAACACTTGAGTTCAGTTATGTACATATGCGAAAAATATCTACCTTCCCTGAGATAGCAGAAGACACGAGGTATACAGCATTGTTCAGTTAACTTCAAAGTGATGTATGAAATCATCCCTTTGAATCCACAAAACAGTAAAACTCGGTGGTGCTCAAGTCATGTATATAAATTGGCAGATTATATTCATATAAACCATATGTATCCTTTGGTAAGCTTTAAGTCTTCTAACCCTCTTTTTTTTTTTTTTTTTTTTTTTAAGTACTGGGAATTGAATCTTTTCACTGAGCTACATTCCCAGCCCCCCGGACACCTCTTTATTTTGAGACAGGGTCTTGCTGCATGGCTAAATTGTCTAGGCTGGGCTTGAACTTGGGATCCTCTTGTCTCAGGCTCCCAGCATATTGGGATTAAGGCATATAGTACCATACTTGGCTCCATACCTACTTTTTAAAAAATAATACCTAGTATAATACAAGTACTATGCAAATAGTTGTTACACTGTGTTAGATAGGAAATAATTACAAAAACCCAAATTCTGTACATACACAGTGTACGTACAATTAGAGTAAATGTTTTTAGCATTTGCAATCTGCATTTGGATAAATCCATGGATGTAGGACCTGCAAATTTGGAGGGCTGGTTGAGTGTGCCAGGTGCAACTATATCAGTGGAACTCCTCAGTAATACCTCACAATGGTCATAATTTTTCCCAGTTTCATCTACTTTCTCACCCACACATTCATACACAACTTTAAAATGTGTTAGTCTTTCTTCAATTTCACTTAGCTTCTGTGGTTAATAACTACCCTCATTTGAATTCCAGGAACACTTGCAGCAGACTTCTGTCCCAACAGACACAAGCTATGGACTGTGATTTCTTCATGTGTAGACTGTGAGATCCAGGAGCTAATGCTTTATGTGTTGGCTTCTAAGGATTACAAAATAAGTAGGGTTGAATGCTTTAATCCATCTTAATGAGACTCAACCTCTTGTAATATATTTCTACCTCTATAGCAATGAACTGTTTATACCTAAACAGTTTCATTTTCTGTGGAGCACAATTGTCAACTTGATTGGCTTGGGAGCTGCCTATGAGATTAGTAATGCATACTTCCAGGTGTGTCTGGGTGTGTCATGGAGGTGACCTTGGGGCCTGTACCAGGTCCCTGGTCTCTCTTTCATGTACCCTTGGTTCCTAGTCATCACAATATGAGAGGCTTTGCTTCATTCCATCTTCTGTGAGGATGTTGCTGCTTGGAACCACCCAACCATGGACTAAACCCCTGGAACTGTGAACCAAACAAACCTCTCCTTGTTTAAGGTGTAGATGTCAGGTAGTTGGGAAATGGGTAAGCTGATTAATATATTTTCTTTAAAATTTGATGCTGGAACATTTGGACACTTTTGAATTCATTTGTCATAGGGGACAGTTGCATCCACTGGTGATTCCAGTCTGATCTCAAAGTATGCCAGAATCTTGAGTATCCCTGGAGGGCAAGACAACAAGCAGAGTGGCAGAGTCAGGACTAATCTTCTTAGCAGCTGAAGGAAGCATTTGGAAGGGAGGCTGTCATGTATCTGAAAAGACTTGCCTGGTCATAGATGAAGGAGATTGCTGAACAAAACCAGTAGTGCTGCCACATCCTGGTACGTCCTGAGTTGAGTCACAGCTGCAGCACCTCCCAAGTCTGGAGGAACAGAGCTGGCTTGTGTCTGTGACACTCTATAGTGTCCCTGATTGTAGGGCTGGATTTCCCTTCTTTAACACATGCACCACACGCCCACACTGCAAAGCAGGGAGTGGAGGAAGATGTTTTGGAACATTAAAAATAGAGGCCTTGTGCCTTCCTGAACCATTCTGGAAAGCTCAGCAGCTCTTATCTAAGCCCTTTGGCTAATTATTTGGCCTCTTTTAGTAAATTTGGCCCTTGGGTTCAGTTTAGATCTTTCTGTTTTCCTTTCTTCCAGCTTCTAATAAAGGACTCTGCTCTTGGCCTTCTCCTGTGCTTACTTTCTGGCTGCCTGTGAGGGAAGAAGCACAGTGTGACGCAGATATGATGGGCTCTGGTAGTGAGATGCAGTGTAGAGGAAGTGTGAAGTAGGTCTTATTTAACCTTTCCAGGGGAGGACTTTTAAAAGTACGTATTATTAACAGGAAGCAGTCTTCACAGTCACAAGATGAGAAAAGGGAATTAGTCCAAGACAGCTGTAGAAATTTGCATTGCTTATTAAGTTAGGAACCAAGTGCTAACCTTTCTTCATTTATATTTTCAATACAGACAAGACAGCACCAGATTATTTCAGATTTGTTTGTTTATTGTTTGCCCTGAAGGAAGGTGCTTAGGCCAATGCTGTATTTGGTGAACCTGGAGCTATGGTTTGCATGGAGCTGTAGTTTACATGGCTGCTGAGGAAGAGACTGGGTTCTTTGCATCTTTGTCTATATTCAGTCCCCTCCCAGATTCCAGTGACACCTACTTGGATTTTATTTCTTAAGAAGTGAAATCAAAGCTGTACTGCTCGATCTGCTTGGTGCTGGCCCTGTCTAGACCTTTGCATTGTCTTCCTGGTAGAGACAGGCAGGGCTTGAGACTTGTGGTGTTCTCCCTAAGGGATAATATCACATACCTTTTAATAAAATTTGCAAAGGCCCTGGGAGAGGGAGTATGCTTTTGGAACAAACAAAAACTCCTATTATCCATGATTTACTGGGTCTCAGATGCCACATCAATTATCTATCATTTTATGTAATTTTCAGGATATTGCAATCCCAATTAACTGCCTAGGAAATTCACGTTTAGAAAAATTAAGCTACTTGCCTTTGGTCACATGGCTTTTATGTGACAGAGTTCAACTCTGTTTTAGAGGACCTTTCTGCTGCTTCTCAATTTTATAACACCCCTTCTCTTCCTACTTCTATAGATCAGAGAAGGTTTCTATGTGCTGCAAGCAGAAAAAAAAATACAAAAAACCAGAATGCCCCCTTTTTTATTTTTTGCTCATATACTGGCTGAAAGGACCTGAGATCTGTGTTGAATCTGAGGGCCATGGTTGTCTGCTGCCCTGCCTTTACGTTCTCCTTTTCTTAACCTCCTCACCTGCATTCAAGAATGCATCAAACTACCTCTTGGAGCTGGTGGAAATGGGTGCTGCAAACCTGCATGGAATGATGACCAATAGAGGGCCCAGCATAGGGTCAGGAGATCACTGGTGTGGTGTGCTCTGAAACTGCCACAGAGGTTGTGCTCCTCTGTTATGTGACCTCCCACAGCATCCAGTACCTCGAAGGACCTTCAGACTAAGACAGAATAAGCAAGGTTTGTGGACAGGAGCCTACCAGTGGGTACTGTGAGGAAGCAAGTGACCCCTGAAGTATAGGCAAAAGAGAATAATTGCTTTAAACCCTAAAATAAGTCATTTCCTAATCCTTCTTCCCCATCTTTATATCTGCATTTCAATTTATAGCCAATGGCCCTGTGCACACCTTGCTGCTGATTCTAACCCTAAAGAAAATCCTGTGATCTGTTTTAGTTTCATTTTTCCCTGGAAATGATACATTTTATTTAAATGTAAGAAATGCTGCAGGACTTGACATGGCTTCCCATAAAAGTGCTGATCAATAAAGTTTTAAAAAATTGGTTTGGAATATTAAACATTTTCAGTGAGTCTGAAGATTCATGGTATCTTGATTAACCAAGTTTCCATTGCATACTAGGAACAAAGAATGCTATAAGTGGTTGTTAAGTTTTCTGGCTAGTCCACAGAAAATTATTTAACTCACAGTTACCCAAAATGCTGTATTCTATTAGTGAAGAATAATACAAAACAACGTTGTTTTAGGAGTAATTACACAAAAGAGGAAAAAATGAATACGATAATTTTGTGTTTATCATGATTGCCCAGGCTGAAGAGAAGTAATTGTATTTGGAGGGAGATAATGTAGAATCATTTCTCTAAAAATATTTCAGAGTACTTTCACAACTTTTGGGAGTTTGAGTTACTGTATATTGAACCAAATTTAATTTTAAAATGCATCACTTTCATTGTATTTGATCCATGTATACATTTGTCACAAAAAATTTGCATGATGCTTGGAGATATTTTGATAAGTAATAACCAAGAAGAGTATATAGATAAAAAAATAACAGAGTAATGGGAAGACACATTGGACAGAGATTTTCCACAGGAAGAGAAAGTAGGAAGCTAAGAAGAAAGAGAAAGGGTGTACATGTGGAGGAATACAAATGGCTAACGTGGAATTACTGGTTAGTCAAAGAGAGCAAAGAAGAGCAGTCTCAAGCCCCAAGTGACCACTTGCCTGACATTCTAGGGTCCCTTGACCCCGCTTTTCCCGGTCTATTGGATTGCGGACTTTCCATTGCTTACCATGTGTCTGCCCATGTCAGTGCTCATTATAGCGACCACTTCACAGAGTTCTAGGCCACATCCTGATGCTCCAGTCTGCCCTACTTGTCTGCAGTAAGCAGTTGATTCTCAGATGTGTGGCTTGCTAGTGCATTTTTCTAGTTTGACTGCCCAGCGGTGCTGTCCTGACATGGGCCTTCTTGCTTGCTGTTTGGTTGTTTGGATCTTCCTAGTTGGAAAGCTGAAGGGGACAGTATCTGCGAGCACACTGAATTGAATCAGTCAGATGTTTTATTAGCGTGGCAGTGCTCACACTGAGATATTGCTGTGAGGCACCCTGTAAGAGCCAGGAATTATGGGACTCAAATTAGTACTCTTCTGTGCTTTTTATGCCATCTTTAAAGACAGTCATTTTCCCGTCGTCCTTTCCA
Source organism: Dasyprocta punctata (assembly GCA_004363535.1). Lineage (NCBI taxonomy): Eukaryota > Metazoa > Chordata > Mammalia > Rodentia > Dasyproctidae > Dasyprocta > Dasyprocta punctata. The sequence continues at coordinate 86,011 of RJWM01005581.1, forward strand.
CCGCTTCTCCCACTCCCTTGTTAGATGCATTAACATTCTTCATTCATCTCTGTGTCCCCCGTGTCTGATACAATACCCAATGCATAGTGGGTACTCCAAGTTTTTTAAAAAGATGAATATTCGTCTTTTATTGTTGTCTCTGTTTCTCCCTTTTTCACAAAGACATGTGTGCACACGTGCACACAAATGCATTGACATCCCTGCAATTTCTAATAGCGACCTCAGCACCCATTTTGAAGTAATTGGGAAGTCACTGAAATTACAGCTGGAGATTCTGGGATTTGAATTCTAGTTGAATGATTCTCTCCCTAGATAGTTGATATTTAACTTGTCCCGTTTCCTTCTGCTTGTTATAATTGCAGTATTTGTGAATTTTTCAAGACTCTCTAAGCCACTGGCATGACATTCTGAGCAGCTGAGAGGGAGGGGAGCCTGTGCCTTCCCTTTTCATCAGGTTCTGGAGCAGGATGGCATGGCTGGAAGAGCCCCTGCTCATCTTGGGCACAGAAAGGCCAATGTTACCAGTCTCAGGACATGCCAGAGGGCATCTCAGGAAGAAGGGATTTATGGGTCATTTCTTTGGCCATCTGAAATGCAGCTGTCTCTAACAAGTGCCGCTGCGATGTCCCTAGGTCTGTCTTAGCAGCGTGCGTGCCGCTGCACCTGTGCGAGGGAAACAGCTTGGAGGATGCATGTGATTGTATACTGCTTTACACTCAGCAAGTCAATGGGCGCTTAGTGAAATGTAAGATAAAGTGTAACCTCTATCAAGAGGTTAAGAACAGCAGCTCTGCAGTCAAAAAGGCTCATTTCAAATCCCAACTCTGCTGCTTAAGTAATGGCTGTATGTGGCTGCACAAGTGACTCAATTTCTCTAAGCCTCAATTTCTTGATTAAAAAACCAGGAACAATATGGCCACTTCACTGGGTTTATTGAGAGCAAGAAAATGGCCTTGAGTTTGTGAAGAGCTTAACACCTAATATTATTGTAGTGAGCTTGCAATAAACAGTAACTGTTTTTTAAAAACTTAAATATGAGTTGAAGTCTATCCTCAGTATCCTTGGGAGATCCCCAAATTTGTGAATGCTCAAGTCCCTTATGTAAAGAGGTATTTATTTGCACATACCTATGCACATCTTCCTGGGTACTTTAAATCACCTCTCATTTACTTATAATATCCAGTACGATATGGATGCTACAATGATAACTGTGATAGTATATTGTTTAGGGAATAATAGCAAAAAGAGTATATACTTGTTTTGTACAACTCCAATTAAGTTTTTTTGACTTTTCAAATGTTTTCCATCCATTGTCATTTGAGTTTGAGGATACGGGGACTCTAGGATATGGAGAACTGAGTGTAATGAATTCACTGTTTAAATAAGCAGCATTTATTTAGCGCCCATGGTATGCCAAGACAGTGTGGGCATTTCTAAAGTTGAATTAATTCTCGGCTATTTATGTTCAAATATACAGTGAGTCTGTTGGCAGAGTACAGCATTCAAAGATAAGGCATAGGAAAGAAAGGACAGAAAGGGATAAAAATGGAGTCAGGAAACAAGCTTGCTTTAAATTCACACAACCATATTAAATACTCACGTCAATAGATGTGAATAGGCACGTATTCCCAAGAAAGTACCACCTCGAAAGTTACAGAACACTTATATCACCCTCCAAAAGTGCCTCCTTTTCAATTGTGCTAAAATATACGTAGCATAAGATTAATCATTTTAACAGATTTTAAAATGTCCAGTTCAGCTGTATGAAGTGCATTCGCATAGCTGTAGCCCTCATTATCATCAATCTATATAACTCCCTTGGTCTTCCCAAACTGAAACTCTGTATGCATTAAATAAAAACCTGTCATTCTTCCATTCCCCCAGCTCTGGCAAGCACTGACCACTCCATCTCTTTGATTTTGACTCTATGAGGTACCTCAGACAATGGTACAATATGATATTTGTCCTTTCACGCCTGCTTTATTTAACCTAGCACAGGGTCTTCGAGGCCCATCTCTGTTGTCGCATGTTATGTTCCCTTTCACTTTCAGACTGGATCATGGTCTCTGCCATATTGTTTGTCTGTGCATCTTTCAATGGAAGCATGGGTCATTGTATACACTGCTGTGAATAGCACTGCTATTAATATGGGTGCATTAATTTTTTTTATATTTTTAAGGTTTTATTTTAAAGGGAAAAATAAAACAAAATTTCAAAACAAGATAATAGGAGAGTAACAATGCTTAACACATTGTGTATTGTTATCTTTATTAATTACCCAGAGAACAAGATATAGGCATTTTATTGTCCAAACAATATTAGCACAAATCTTTCTTTTCAATGAACTAAGAGAAATTAATAGTATAACTATATTAACTATCTTATGTGCATATATATATATATATATATATATATAATTTTTTTTTACTTTTCCCTTCCTTCTTTTGTCCTTTCCCCCATCCCAGTTTCTCTTTCCTTTTGAAAAGTTTCTTCCCATTTCCAATATCTGTTTTATGTTTTGCATTTTATTTACTCTTTCAGCTTCTCACTCTAGGGAGACAACATATTTATACATGTGAGTCTGATTTGTTTCACTTACGAGCATGGTCTTGAGTTGCATCCATTTACCTATAAAAATCTCCAGTTTATCCTTCTTTATGGCTAAGTAGAACGCCACTGTATAAAATAGCCCACATCTTTTTTTTTTCCATTCCTTGGTTGATGGGCATTTGGGTTGTTTCCAAGATCTAGCTATTACAAATTGTGCTGCTATAAACATGGGTGCACGTATATCACTGTGGTGTAATGTTTTTAGTTCTTCTGGGAAGATACCCAGAAGGGGACTAGCCACACTCATTGGGGAATCTCCACACTGATTTCCACTGTAGCTGTACCAGTCTACACTCCTACCAACACTGGAGAAGCGTTCCTTTTTCTCTGAAGCCCCTCCAGCTTTTGTTATTGACTGATTTCTTGACGATAGCTGTTCTTTCCTGGGTGAAATGGAATCCGTGTTGTTTTAATTTCTGTCACTCAAATGACCAATGATGTTGAACACTTTTTTCATACATTTATTTGCTGTTGTATTTCTTCATCTAAGAAGTGTGTATTCATCTCAAATGCCCGTTTTTGGATTGGGTCTTTAAATTTAAAAGGTTGACTTTTTTGAGTTCTTTATATATTCTCAGTAGTAATCCTTTGTCTGAGGAACAGCTGACAAACATTTTTTCCCACATTGTGAGTTGTCTCTTCACTCTGTTTCTCTTGCTGTGCAAAAGCTTTTTAATAAGACAAGATCCCAGTTGTTGATTCTTTATGATAGTTCCTGTGTGATCGGAGTTTTATTCATAAAGTCTTTGCCTACACCAGTGTCTTCAAGAGTTTTACCTACTCTATCTTCCAGCAGGTTTAATGTTTCTGTTTTAATATTTAGATCTGGCTTTGCACATGCTGAAGATTAAAATTGAATCCATATTTTTCACTATGCACTACACTAAATTCGAAACGTGTCCAGTTATTTTAATGAGTCGTTGTCTTCACTTATTTTGGTATATGCTCAAAAGTGTAATTTCTGAATCATTTGTTAATTTTGTTTAATTTTTTGATGAATGACTAAACTGTCCTTCATATTGGCTGACATGTATCATGTTCTCTTCAGCAGTGCATAGAGGTTCCAGTTTCTCAACACCTTAGCCAATGATGTTATTTTCTGCTTTTATTTATTAGTTTCTACAATAGCAAGTCCAAAAGCCATAAATTGGTGTCTCATCATAGTTTTGATTTGCATCTCCCTGATGATGAGTGATACTGATATGTTTATTGAGCGTTTGTGTATCTCTTCTTTAGAGAAAAATATATTCAGTTGATTTTTCACCCCTTCCATTCATTAAATTGGGTTTGTTTCTTTATTGTTGAGTTGTAATTTTTGTGTGTTCTGGACAGTAAACTTTCTGTCAGATATATGATCTGCAGATATTTCCTGTTTTCCTTTCTTTTTTGATGTGTAAAAGTTTTCAGTTTGGTGTATTTTTTTTTCATTGCCTATACTTTTATTGCCATATTGAAGAAATCACTGTCAAATCCAATGTCATGCAGCTGTTTCCCAATGTTTTGTTCCTTGCCATTTCTTTTAACCCTCCTTTTCAACTCTGATCTGTTTGAGTTCACTTTTATTGATGGCCTGGGAATGGTTTAACTATCTCCTTTTGGCTATGAATAACCAGTTTTCCTAGCACCATTTGTTTAAAAGTCTAGCCTCTGCTCACTGAATTTTCTTTATGCACTGTTGAAAATTCCTTGAGCGTATATTCCAAGCTTTGTTTCTGAGTTTCTGTTCTGTTCATTGGTCTGTATATCTATCTAGTGCTACATCACTGATCATTTTTATTTTTTATTTTGAGACTGACTCCAAATTGTTCAACTGATGTACAATTTGAGGTCCTCTTGCCTCAGCCTCCAGGGTAGTTGGAATTACAACATTTTCTCCCCATTTTTGGTGACATTTTTGTGGTGTCTACCCATAAGATTTTTTTTCTTCCCCCTCCCCTACCCATAAGATTATGTCCTCTGTGAAGAGATAATTCCTTCTTCTGTCCCAATATGAACATTTTGTCAGTTTTTCCCCGCCTATCTTCTCCTTCTAGAATGTCCAGCTGTATTTTCTAAAGTGGTGGAAGCAGGTATCTTTGCCTCTGTCCTAATAGTAGAGGAAAACCTTTCAATCATTTGTCATCAAGTTTGTTGTTATCTGTGGGATATTCATATAATTAGGTTTAAGTAGCTTTCTCCTGGTCCTAGTTTGTTGACTTTAATTTTTTATTTTTTTTTTGCCATAAAAGTGTGTTGAATTTTGTCAGTTTTTTTCTGCATCAGTGGAGGTGATCACGTGTTTATTTTTTT
>RJWM01005582.1:0-48955 GCA_004363535.1 Dasyprocta punctata
TCAATGTCTCTTTTAAAATTTAACATCCAGATGTGAGCCCACCATCCAGGTACGGTCTGGCTGCACAAGGTGCACTTCCACAGTGAATACTTGTAATTTCTCTTGCTAGAGACCTGACCTATGTACTTGTGAGGCCTCAACAATAGGCACAGAGGTATGAAGAGGGTCAGAAGGGTGGCCAGGCCCAGGGCTCCCAACTCAGGGCTGGGCTGGGGGCTGCTGACCACAGCCTGACGACTTAGATTGGCCTCTTCTATCAGACTGCGGTTTTGAAACCCGGCCAAAGGAAGGTCTATGGTTGCCAGAGAAAAAAAGATAAAAGCTGGCAGATGGAAGGAGACAGGAACAAGGTTAGGCAGTGAAAAAGAGGAACAGTCTTTGGGACTCTGCCATGAGATGGGGACTGGCAGGAGTCCTGTCTTGAACGTCCACCTTGGGAGGCGGGAGCGCCATCTTGGTAAGGGTAGAGGAGGGGTCGTAGGGAGGGGAGCATGGGGTGAACTAGGGCGACACGGGCAGGAAGCGGAGTAGAAAGGTCCTGGTTGGGGAGGAGAGAAAAGGGAAGAGGAAGGAGGGAGGGGAGCACGATGGAAAGGAAGTAGTGCAACAAGAGAAGTAGCGAGAGCAGCCTGGAGGAGAAAGGGAAGCCGGGGTGAGCAGGAGGGGTGTGGGGGGCGTGGGCACAGGAAGGGGATGGCTCATTGTTGTGCTGGGGGAAAGGAAGGCTGAGGGCTGAGAGGAGCAGCTGAAGGCCACAAAGACAAGGATGGCAGCAAAAAGGCCCCGCTGAGCTGCTGCAGGAAGGCTGTGGAGGCCGGCGTCACACCCTCTGGGCCAGGGGAGGTCAGCTTTAAAGCAAAACAGAGGAAAGATGGCAAAGCACAAGAAAGAAGAAAGTAGAACTCCACTATTGTAGGCCATATATTTCTTCCACTCTAAATAGGAGTAAAACTAGTCCTTAAAATGCCTCATGGTCTGGCCCCTCATTACCCTTCTGACCTCATTCTCCTGCTGCCTTCTCCTTTACTGGCACCATTCTAGCCATGCTGACCTTTGGCACACCAGGCACACATCCACCTCAGGGCCTTTGCACATGCCTTCCCCCTACCTGTTACACTCTTCTTCCAGATAGCCGCTTTTTCCCCCTCACTTTCTTCAAGTCCTACCCTTGTTTCATTTTTCTCCATAGAATCTACCCTCTTCCAGCAGATTATATCATTTACTCTGTTTATTGTTTATCCATCCCACCCCCAAATACATAAGTCATAGTGGCAGAAATTGTATCTATTTTGTTCATTGCTGTCTCTCCCAGTGTAAAAAAAATGACTGCAACGCAGCAGACTCGCAGTAGAGTATTTGCTGAACGAATGTACTAATGAATGAGCGCGTCAATGGCCATCTGTTGGAATGAATTGGGAATGAGAATACATATGGGGAAGCAAGAAAGAAGAGGAAGAGATGATGCAGAAGCAAAGAGGCCAGGGAAAGTCACCTTTAACTCGGGGGACTTTATCTAATGATGCTTTCTGTTAGAAAGCTTACAAATAACAATGCTATCAATCAAGCCATCTAAAGGTAGAGACAGAAAATGAGAGCAACTGTGGTCATCTAAAGCATGAGCTTGAGATCAGTGTTGACTGATACACTACTCACTCAAGAACAAGATCCTGGCTGTTTTGAATGTATGAAGGAAGGTGGACTAGGATTCACTCCACAGACAAACACATTGGACTGCAGCTTTGACCTCCGGTACATACACACGACCACGCGCCATCTTGTCTGTACCAGAAGATCTAACATGTAGGACAAAAATCTGAAGTGATTTGAAATGACGGGGAGCTCAGTCCCCTTCTCAGACAGTGGCAGTACCAGACCAGTTCAGCTTTTGTACTTTTCCCTCTTCTACCACAACCACTGTTTTATAAAGCCCTTGTCCATGTACCAAGGACTGTTTTACATGCTTCATATCCATTAACTCATTTGGTTTTCACTGTGGCCCATCGAAGTATAATTCTATCATTATGACATTGTTGTAGGTAGGAAAACTAAAGCTGAAAGAGAGCAATTATTTTACCTATGATCACACGAGAAGTACACGGGAGAGTCAGGATATAAACACAGCCTAACTGTGGGGAAGGGACTGGCCACCTCACTGGAAAGAACCAGACAGAATATATTTTAGGCTTTGTGGGTCACACGATCTTTTGTTGCAAATACCCAACACCACTGCAAAAGAACGGGCGTATGTAGTATATGAACAAATGTGGGTGGATGTGTTCTAATAAAACTTTATTTACAATTGCCTTGTTTCTCTTTTGTGAGAAACTCAAAGGGTAAACAAGGAGCATAATGGAGGATAGATATTGGGAAGTAGGAAGAACACACATTTAAATGGGAAAGGGAAAAAGGAAGGAGGAGGGGGAAGGAAAGGAAGGTAAGGGAAAGAGAAAAAAAGAGAATAGAAGAAAATAAATGGAAATAAAGAATTGGTAAACAGGGAGGGGAAGAAGAGTTGAAGGGCGGGGAGGGGCATGGGAAAAAAAAAAGAAGAATCAAGATAGACTATATACAGGTACAAATTCTCTACAAGGAATGTGACCAATATGTATGACAATTATGTACTAATAAAAAGCATTTTAAAAAACTTCATTTATGAAAATAGATGGTGGGTGTATTTGGCCTTGGGCTGTACTGTGCTGACTCTGTGCTGCAGTCTACGCTCCTAACCACTGAGCTGTCTTGCCTAGTACAGCAGACAGATGCCTGAGTGGTTCTAACGGTCAGGTTTAAAATCCCAGTATGCTGATCATCCAGGAGAAGATTGGTGGGGACACAGAGGTGAACTCACCTGGGATAGAGGGTGGCAAATACTTACATTTCAACGATGCTCTCTGGTAAGTTGGCAGGGATTTCAATCAAGCCCTTCCCTCGACAGTCCACGATATTATTACTGCAAGTGCAGGTGGAAGGGCATGAGAGGGAGTTGGCATTGCAGGATGGAGCCTCTGAATGAGGACCTGTGGGGCCAGAACACAACACCTATTACTCACGTCTGTGTCAGGAGCAACCTGGCACCAGCTAGCTTCCCAAGGATGCAGACTTGCCTGATGAGTTAGCTGACAAATTATCACCAACTGACATCTCTCCTCTCCTAGGAATCACAGGGGAGATTCTGACCTTGACCTCACTCTTCTTCGTTTGTTCTAACTGCTCTGTTATCTCACCACCCTGGGCTTGTATAGAAAGAGGATTCCTCAGCGTTAGTCATTCAAGAAAATACGCCACTGGAATCCCAAGGGCCACTGAGACAGACAGGGTGTTCAACATTTGAATGGTGCCACCGAGCTATCTTGGCTTTTACCTGATGACTGGATACTGAGTGGAGATACGACTTTTTTTTTTTAATTGGCAGCCACTGGAGATATCAAAACAGAGGGAGAAAGGTGGCAGATTTTCTCCATTTGGGGCACTGTCAAAATGTTCAAAATGATGTCAAAATGTTCCTACATTCATCAGCAGAGATACCCAAGTCATTTCCAATTAGCGTTTATATTCAGAAAACATGCAAATAAAACTTCTCTCACTAGAAAAAAGGTAGCTGAGTTGCTCCATATTTTGGAGTCAGTTTTTCATTTTGTTTGAGGTAATAACCAGTATGAATTTAAAGCAAAGTGATAAAAACCTATGTAAATGGCAGCCTACAAGCTTATTTACAAAGCCAAACACAAACATATCCATCACTAATCTAACTCAGGATTCAGAGTCACTAAGAATCTTAATGACTTTCTCTGGTGGTCACATCACATTCCAAATACAAGAAATACATTTAAATATTTTAAAGATGTTGTAAACATTCTCATGCTTTGATCACTACCTCAAAGTGAGGTAAGAATCTCAAGCACATGTTTTTTTTTTTGTTGTTGTTGTTGTCCTTTTTTTTTTTTTTTTTTTTTTTTTTTTTTTTTTTTTTTTTTTTTTTTTTTTTTTAAATTGGGTGTTATGGCCTAAAAGAGATACCCCATCCAGTGGGCCTCCCAGGGCCCCATCCCAAGCCTTTTGGATCTGGCCAGCAGTGTCTTTCCAGATCTCCCTCTGAGCAAAGGGCCCTGGCTGAGACCAGGCTGGGACAAACTCCACAGATCCCCTCTCTCCTTACACATGGAATCCCTGGCTGGTGGCTCTTGGATGCAGATTAAATATGAAAGACGGAACATGTCTGCAGGGAAAAATGATTTATGGTTTGGCTTCTGTTCATGGAGAAATTAAAGCCAGAGTGAAAATAGCTCCAGTGGCTGAAACAGATGAGCAATCAGGCTGGGGAGAGTCCTCAGGCAGACATGGCAGGTCCTACCTCCACATTCAGTAGTGACCGTGACCCCAAGAGGAGGCCTCGCTGTGGGTGCTCAAATTGATGCCCATAGGCTAATTTGGGATCTTCCCAGAAAATGTCAGTCCAGTGATCAGAGATTCTTATTGTTCTTTCAGATCACATACATATAAAACAAAAATTTTAAAATATCCTCTTAGCTGGGACATTTGAGAACATATTCTTATCTGGCATACAAAGACTTAAAAGTCCCCATATCCCCACTCTGAGAGCCAATGGAAAATGCCAGAGAGCTGATGATTCACACTACAGTCCCAACTGGAACATTCTCCTGAGCAGAGCAGAGATACTAGGGTTGTTCCAAACTGGAAAAGACTTTACATTTCTGTGAAAGTAGCAACAACGAGAGACAGTAGATCAGGAATGAGAGGGTGTTGTGGCAGAGCATGTGTGGTCTTTGGAATCTCTCTGTCTCGATTTGAATTTTAATTCTATCACTTCATTCTTATTTTCCTGTGCTTCAGTTTTCCCCATCTATAAAATGGGGCAAAATCACAATAGTTATTTCACAGCGTGGATTGCCATGGAGCTGAAAACAAGGCAAGCTGATCCATGGAAAGGATTTAGAAGAATGCCTAGCACACAGTAAGAAAGAGCTTAGCGATGGTAATGGTTACCAGTATTGGGTCTCGCTTTGTCACTTGATGTCTGCAAGACCTTGGGCAGGGCACAGTACCCGTCTCTGAGCTTTTCTGTTACCATTTCACTGAATGAGGAGTTTTGAATGCTATGATTTCTGAAGTCCTCACTGGGACTACAAGTCAACCGCTCCTGTTCCTCAGGAGCATGCGAGTAGAGGAGCAGACACATAACAAGCGTGCTTCCTGCTCCGCTCCACCTCTCTTAGTGGGTACACAGAGCAGTGACAGCATGAGGGATCCCACCCACTGCTCACCTCCAAAGGAGGCTGGGAGCAGTGGGGCTCGGTTCTGGGGCTTTTGAAGTGTAGGTGCTATCCACTGAGGCCAACTATGGTGGCCGTACCTGTATGCCCTTCACGTCAGGGGAAGCATGTATCTGATCAGGATAGGCCAGGGGGCACTGCCACATCCCGTGCCCTCCTGTTTGGGAAGCATCGGGGCCTACAGTCTGAGGCCTTCCATTTCCATCATTCGAGGCAGAAAGACAGAAAGGCAGTCCCTCTTCTGATTGCCAAGATAGTAACTTGGATGGGGGCATTTTAGAAAATACAGGAGAAAAACATATTCCAGGCTTCTTTTGGCAATAAGAAGTTCTGAAGTGGAGTTTTTTCTTTTCCTCAAAGTTGCCCCTTCTCATTGCTGTGGAACTGAATTCTATCCTAAACCAGGCCCAGGTTGCAGTGTTGGGTCCCCCTGGGAACTGGGTGGGTCTTTCCCAGGATGGCTCCGATTCTGTTGGCTGTATGCACTCCATTTCAAGGGACGTTGTCCAGGCAAAAGCCTTTGAAAAAGATTCCTTAACCAGGTCACTAACAACATCTTTAATTACACAGAGAAAGGCAACGCTAATTACAGCCTCTGTCAGCACCCTGGGCTGGCGGCTCCCCAGGCAGGCATTCATGCACGGGAGGATGGCCAGGATGTTATCGTCTCCACTAAACACAGCGCTTCACATTCCAGATGAGGCTGAAAGACAGGTTCACTTTCTCTGCAAGTGTCTCCCTCTGATTCCTGCCAATTGGACACGCCCATGTCACATAGGCCTGGGTGCCTGCGAGTGACGGGAAAGCCCTTCCCCTTCACTTTCTGTCTTTGGACACACTGACACCAGAAAGCAGACTCTGTAAGGATAGTGACTTTTTTGAGTCTTAATCCCTGTTGCATTCTCTATGCCTCAAACAGGGCTTGACCCAGAACACGAACTCGATAAACATACCGTGGATGAATAAGAGGGTGGACACGTAAAGGAAACTAGCCCTGAAGCTGAGGTTGAGCTGAAAGTCACCCAGGTACAGAGGTGCACAGTCCTTCTGGAAGTCCCCTCGGGAAGGGCTCCCTGAGTTCTGAGCACCCCGGCTCTGACACGCAGCAGGGACTGTGAAGTGGGGAGCTGAAGTGGTCGCAGAAGATGGACTCTCCTGCCTGACGCAGGCTCCTATCCACTGTGGCTCTCGGGCTGGCAAAGTGCATTTGTCAGTCACCGGGTCTCCCTATGGGCCTCTCTTGCCTGCATAGATCAAGCGGTCCTGGGGCTGTGCTGTGCGGTGCCAGCAAATCCTTCCCTCCTGGCCCTTCTTGTGCATATGTGTTGGGGGAATCAGGGGAAGGAGGACGCACCTACCCTCCCACCAAACAAACAGCACCCCACTAAGCTGGGGAGCAGGGAGGAATGAGAACCACATTTCTGTACTGGGATAGAAGAAATCTCTCTACCTATCTTTGATGAAAGGAATATCTAGATATTCATCTGCCTGCAAGTGCATGTTCAGTGAATCCACACTGTCCTCCAGTGAGCCCATCTATTGGAAAACACAGTGGTTGTAAATCAGAGCATATGAATGGACCAGCCCATAAAACCCCTGTGATCTACTCTCTACAATGTTTTCTTATCAATTAAGAAGCACATGTGGACCTGGTTTTCACTGGTTTCATTTTTAAGTAAGTCCCCAAGCTATCTGTTGTTGAAAGTCTTTCAGTGGGACTAGAATATGGCTCCACTGAGGTGGAAGAATGTTCTCAGCCAGATCCGGCAGATGGGGATGCGTCTTCCCTCTGGGGATGTCTTCATCATCACTTAAATTCTGGACTCTTGATTCAAAGCCAAAGGTACTTCCGTGGCAAACCAGGTGGAAACTAGCACATGCAGTGTTCGGATGTCTCCCAAGACCCCCAGGGCCTGACGTCTCGAGGGAGAGCAGGGCAGAGTGTTGGCGAATGGAGATGTTGGCTCCATACTGCTTGGTATTGATTACCAAGGCTTCCCAGAATGAGGGTACTTGCAGAATGAGAGTGTAGGAATGTACTCCCAGCCAAATCTCTTCTCGGGACAGTTCTTGTGGCTGCCAGCACAGGGGGTACACTAGTTAGCTCTTCTGACTGTAGAGATTTCTCTTTTAGTTCTTGGAGAAAAGAAAGACCCACACTAAGGAGCTAGTTCCTGCCCAACCATAACCTCATCCTTAGTTCTTTTTCTAATGAGGAAAATGGGGATGATGGTTATACCGAAAGCACAAGGCCCTGACTTGTCTGCCCAAAGGAAGAGGCACAAAGATCATTGAATGCAGACTGAGATAGGCCCATGGAGATGGCAAGGGAACAGAAGCCCCAAGATAGCACAGTAAAGGCCACGGACACTGTGGTGGCCAAATTAAGTATAACTGTCATTCTCACAAAAGCAGCTAGTACTACATGTTTACTACGTGCCAGATTACATTAAATGCCTTGGACGTATTGAATCACTTCTCCTCATAACAGTTATGATTTAGATTCTCATGACTACTACTCCCATTTCATTGATGAAAAAATTACAGAAAGCGAAGGTTAAGCATACTGCCCCTGATCATACAGCTGCGGGACAACACTGTTCTAACATTTGGTCTGGTGTTGTTCTTTCTGTCTCCTCTCCCAGAAAGATATCCAGAAAGCCCCTGCTGATTGCCATGAAATAGAAAATCACCAGAACCTCAGAGGCAGGAATTGTGGGTTCAGGGGCCGAGATGGGGATTGTGTAAATGACACTAGCCAGGGGTGCACGCTCTTCTGTTTCCTTCTGTCTGAAAAAAAATCACTCAGAGTAAAAAATAAATCTGATGGCCTTGTATATAGAAATAAATTAATTCCAGTATTCAAATTAAGCCTCCCTTCTGGCCTCTGGCCTTTCAAAAGCCAACAACAGACTGCAACGACAATGGAGCTTGAGCAATTATGATGAGAATATAAATGAATGTGATTTAAATACCAGAGGCATGATAATTTTGGAAATGACTAAATAAACCTAATAATCTCATTCTTGCAATGTTCAATTATGGTGCTTTAATTAAAACCTTCTAAGGAGATGGGTGGCTAGTCATGGCTTACCTTAATTATCTTTTTACTTAGTAACTAGTCCCCAATTTATATAAAAAAAATGAAAGAAAAGAAAAGAAAGAGGAATAAGAAGAGAAGAAAAGTCTCTTGTTTCCAGGGAGATAAGTGTAATTCATTTTTAACAATAAATGAAGTATTTATGTATAGGGTATTGGACTCAAGACTCATATTAGGAATGGGAACACTTGGAAAAAAAATAAGATACGGCCCCTTATTACTGGAAGATGAAACTAATAACTTTATGAAAAGATACCATATATTCAAGGCCATGGGAAGAAAAGGGTGAAGCAGATAAGCAAATCGATGGACTCAAATTTAAAGGAAACAGGTAACTGATACAAATATTTAACTAATAGCCATAAACTATGAACTTTGATAGGTAGAAACTGTCACAGAACAATGAGGAAAAGAATGTATGGGAAAAAGAAATTGCTTTTGATGAAAAAAGGCAACGATTTGCAACTCATGTAAACTTTTTCTCTGGTCTATTATTATGAACTTGGACAAAATTCCGGCCTGGGCCAAGCAACAAGAAGGAAGCGTGGCTATGGGTTCTTGTACCACCCAGGCTCCAGTTTTCCTCTCCAAACAAGAGAAATTAACAGAGAAACCCTTTCAGCACTCACCAAGTAGGCAGGTTGCGTAACAGAAAATACGTGAATAAAAAAATAAAATAAAGGTATATTCTTGCACCTTTGTGAAAAATTTCCAAAGCCTTCTCAGGGGAAGAAAATAAACATCTTCGACAGGAAGAGTAGAGTTGACAGAGATGAATTTTGCCAAAGTGTGCTGCTAGCAAATTTTGGGGTTAGTAGGAGTGATAAGGAGCCCATCTCCGGGGCTTCTGTGGCGAAACGGCTGGGCTCCAGACGGCTGGATTTAATTCAAAGGGAGATAGTGGAGACTTGGGCAGGCAGAGCCCTCCCAGGCGGAGTGAGATAAAGCTCTTTCCTGTCTCTGGAGCCCTGTGTTTGGTGAATTTTTCACTATCACTAAAGGGCCTGGGGAGCTTTTCTTGTGCCAGTTGACAGAGACCACTGCTAATAATGCCGCAGGCAGGGATGGCTTAATTGGTGCCCCATGCCGCCTTCTCCAGAGCAGATGACCTCTAGATTTTAACAGAAGTTCTTGTCTGTTTCTTGACTGAAGTCCTCTTCTAGTTGAATTATTAGGGAAATGGCTGGAATGGGGGAGCATTTGCAGTTTTGCAGCTTCAAACAACCACCACCAGGTCCAAACAAAACAGCCTCATTAGGAGCCCTTGCTGAGCCCTCTGTGGTGTGCGGGGTGGTCAGCACCCAAGTGAGGCTCTTCCTTCTCAGGGCCTCAGTCTCACAGTCTGACTGCCCCGATGCAGCCTTGCTCCACACCATCTCCTCTGGCAAACTACCTTTAATGGTTATGGAGGAGGCAGCACTTTTTGCGGGGTATGCTTTCCCTGCACCCCACTAATGATGGTGGTAGCACACTCATCATGGATATTCAGTGCCCCACTTCCTCTAGACCATTATAACTGACTGTGACCTTTTCTAAGTGAACCCCTCACAGCAGTTAGTTTTTAATCTATGGGTGCTAGGTAAAGCATTTAAAAAATTCCTCAGCACAGGGGTTCCTATATGCCATTGCCCTAAATTCACACTACAGGTGAGAGGCTGGAGTTAAGTAGCATACTGATGTTTGGAACTGAAGTTTTCATGTCCTTTCAAAAGATACCTGGCTTCATAGTAGGGGCTACAGGGACCATCATAAGGAATGGACTTGACTGCTTTAAACAGGGGAGGTATGAAGGATGCTCCTGTATAACTAACGAGACCCACCCGTTAGATCTAGGTTTGTCTGAGGAGGGAAATCCGGGGCAGCAGCATTTCCAGGACTTAGGAAGGACAGCCCTCACTCCCACAGGTTTTGCATCTTACCTGTTACTGGGTAAATGGTGTCTTACCACTCTTGACAGGAAGGTACTTGCAGGACAGAGTGGCATTCATGGTTGAGCGCTGCGTTAAACTCAGCACCCACCTATAATGATGTGTTTTAACATTCTCTCTAATTAGTTTTTCTCACTAGCTCTTCGATGACACCTGCACTCTATAATTATTCTTTCCCTGGCTCTTATGCCAATATTGCACCCTTTGACTAATAATTACACCAATTATAGTCACTATATTTGAATTTGGTGGCTATGTGATAAACGGTTTTATTTTACGTGTGTGATGGGAAGTGATTTCTAAGTGGGTGTCTAGAGGAAGCTATAGAGGTACTGCTCTGAGACAAGTTAAAAATGTTTTGGGAGAACACACAATGTGACAGGAGGAAGCAGCATAGAGCGAGATGAAATCAAAGTCAAGGTAATTCTTGCACAGTACAAACTCAGCCTAAGAGCAGGAGAGGGCCAGTTTTGCACTCTGGGCCATATTGGGTCCCAGGGCATGGGTTAGGCTCAGTAAGTTCTCAGTATTAAAGGGCATCCACAGTGAAACAAGTGCAGAGGCAAGTAAGCTCAGCTCCCTGTGGTTCTCACTCTCTCCTGCACACCAACTTCCCATGCTCAGCCTGCAGGGTCATCAGGTTGATAGAAATCTGTATACCTTTTAAGGAAACTCCCCAGTGCAATACTGTCTTTTTGAAAGAGACAGTCAAAGGATCAACTTTACTTCTTTGCTACCAGGAAAGGAAAAAGTAGAGGATGTCAATGAAAAGTAAAAAGCAAGCAAACAAGCAAGATTTAGGACCTGGCTTAAAAGCAATACCCTTTGGGAAGATCTGGGGTTGCTCAGGCACTTCCCGTCCCTGGAGATCTGCGCTACCTTCAGTTATGTGTCTGCACAGCTCTGTTTCATGTGATACAGAGGCAAATTGCGCCACTATTACACTTTAATTACCCACAGATCAGACTCTTATGTCTGCTTCGCACATTTGGTGGGCCTACTAAATTCTAATAATTAAGCTCCACTTATTTAGCTCTCACCAAATGCTGTGTATTATGCTAAGTGCTTTATTGCATCATTTCTCTTAATCCTACCACCCATCCTTTGAGTTATGTGCTATTATTATTTCCATTTTGCAGACAAGTGGTAACTTGCCAAAGTCACATACTAGGAAAGGGCAGAGTTTGGATTTCCAGCCAGGCAGCCTGGCTCTGCAGCTACATTATCTTGTCTCTCAATTTTTGCAAGAATTTGGATGACAGAAGCAAGTGTAGCAAATACTAAAACAACTCTATTATACACGTTTCGCTATGACACGTGGCTCAGCAAATGTTAGGTTTCCTAGCACCACTGGACGGTGGGGTTTAACAGAAAGTGATTTAGGAATTCCTTTAGCATTTTCCATTACCAGATATCAAAAACCTTCTTTCTTTGAATCCCCCGAGGAACTCCAGATTTCTTCAGGCAACAGCTATGTACTTGGGACAACCTATGGGGTTCTTCTACACCTACCTCTGGGCTCCATGGAGTAGGTGTTCAAGGCCCTGGTCACAGTGAGAAGAGATTGTGGGTGGCTGAGTCATAGCCCAGGAAAGGAGAGAATGTGAGGCAGCCTCACCTGGACACACATACTCTTTCTTCTGCACATCCGCCACATTGAAGCCCCTTAGGTGCACAGGAGCCATGCAGAGTGTGAATTGGCCAATTGTCCTTCTCTGTCGCAACCAATCTGAGAGCCAGGCCAGATGGCAGTCACAGTAGAGGTGGTTGGAGTGGAGGCGCCTAGGAGAAGTAGGGAGGGGAGATGCAGTCATTAGTGAAGAGAGGAGGTTGCACTTGGTTGAATGGAGTGGACCAAACCTCTGTTGCTCCCTTACCTAGTGTGATAATTCTCAAGAGCCAGGGGAAACATTTCCTTCTGTGCTCCTGATATAGAAGCCTCAGTCCTTTTATTGCCAAGCCACAAATTCTCTGCCTGTGTAGGACACATCCAATGGATGCCCTTTGGGTTTTGAGCAATTCCCACTTCTTAATAATTCCACTCTTTCCTTTCCCATGCAAGCACATAGAGGAGGGAGAATGCCAATATTGTACCATCCTGATTGAGTCAAACTTACAAAGAGGTCATTCTCTGCATATTTTAATTTTAGCTAGCAGAGTTACAGATAGCTTGAAACATGGTTCTCAACCCCAAGGCCTTGTATATTATGGCTCTGTGCCTTTTCCTGTTGGTTCTCTTTCTTTTCTTCCCTAATGTCCTTCAGAAACCCACTGCAGGGAATGTTGCTGGAGCTAAAACGAATACCTCTTGTGCACATTAGACAAGGGGAGTAGGCCACGAAGGTAGGGGTACTTCCTGAAGGCTATACCTTCCCTCTGCCCTCCTAAGACATTGAAATCCATAGCAATCTCTTCCTAGTGCCTCTCCCTCTTTGCTCAATTTAATTCCACTTGGTGGATTTGCCATTTTGACTGATTTAAGTGTCTCTGAAAGGATTTCCCAACCAGTTCCAGAACTCTTCGGCTTTCCTCCTCTGGGAGCTGTGATTACAGATCAATTTCTTGCCCTTGAGTGAATAAGGTTCCCTGGAGGGATCTGCCTGCCACTTCTGTGGGGGAATCCCATCTGGTTAAATGACTTGAACTTCCTCTCCATGAGTGGCTAGGAATATTCAGTACTTCTAAATATTCTTCCTCAGGACTCTATATCAGGGATTTCCAACTTCCAAATTCCCTACAGCCCTAGGTCATTAGAAGTGGTGGTGGGCGAGGTTTAGTAGCGTCAGGTTTGGGTTTCAGAGGCAAATTTCAAATGCCTCCTCCTAGACATGCTAATCGGCTAGAGTTATCTTGGGATTTTCAAGTGCTCTGTGTCAAGCCTGTTAATACTGAGTGACAGCCTGAAGCAGTGGCTTGGGTGCCTATAATGGGAGGGCTGAAGGGCCCTTGACCATGTTCCACTCGGCATAGGTCAACACTGCCAAACAGGGGCCATATGCAGCTAACTCAGCTGTGTGCTGGCCGGGTCTTCCTGTGGCTGTAAGTGCACAAAGCTCCGGCAGGCCGGGGCCAGTGAGGGCCTTGGTTGCCCCAGATTCCATTATTTTAGAGCTTTGCTTAACCCATATCTCATATAAAATGTACTTTTTTGGGGGTATGACTTTGTTTTAAAAACTATTAATTTTGATACAATTTTCTTTTTGTATTTTAAAGTAAGATAAGCATACTTTCAGAAGCTTCCAGGGCTTGGATATAGTGACTACAGGGGTTCCAAAGACATTGTCCCTTTCCAGTTTTGAAGATCAGATCCCCTGAACTGAAGCAAGCTTGGCTTCCTCTTAGCCCACACTCTGAGCACAGGTGTGACAGCTGGGAAGGGGATAGGGAGAACTCCAGGTCTGAGCTGGTAGGAAGGACCTTAGTTTCAGAAGTAAAGCAAGCTCTCTGTTCAGTCACTCAGTGGGATCATACTGTGTCAAGGGCAAAGGGAAAGACTGGCGGTGAATTTTCAGGTGGCGCGTTACTGTTTTCTACAGAGCAAAATGGAGGGGAGAGAATACTGTGGCCAGTAAACTCCCCCTGGGTATAAACGCTGCAGTGGGTCCTGCCTGGGACAGGGTAGGACACAAGGCAGGCAGCAGCGGCAGTGCAAACTGAGGTGCAGCCATTCTCTCATGTGCCTGCAGAATCAGAGCCATTTGGTTAGCTTGGCTTTTATGTGAAAAGGTAGTTTCCCTATCTGGCAGTGAGGTATGGATGATAAGATGAAGAGATTCACTATGAGGCAATGAGCACTGGTCCCTGAGGATGATCAATGCAAACAGGTTCTTGTCAGCCCTGACAGAGGGCAAGAGAGCAATGGAACAGCAAGATGAGGTTTGGATGAGTCAGGTCCTTATTGGGCTGATTCATTTCTGGGATAGCTAAAACATCAGTAGTCTCCCTTCTGGAAGATTATGCTAGGTTGGTTCTTTCTCAATCCTAGCTGGCCAACAATATGCTACATCTCTTCTTAATCTTGCTAGAGGTGCTCTATTCTTTCACCCATCATCCTAGGAATTTCTCCACTCCCAAGGGGGACCTAAGAAAAGATGTAAGCCAAACAGTGTGGAAGCCACTCAAAGCCTCATGTCAAAAGCCTGTGATAGGGGCTAGGTTCAGTTCTCTCCTCTAAGAATTTTATCCATCACAAAAGCTAGATGAGTCAATTGGGGGGGCAGGTTATTTCAGTCTACCTTTCACATCATGTTTGGGAGATCAAATTGAGCAACACCTCCCAAACACTACTATTAAAAGAAAAATAATCATGATAATCATGAAACTTGAGTTTGAACATTGCCTGGAATAATTCTAATGCTTTTAAGTGAGAGGAAATTATTTTAATTACCTTCCACAATTGGAGAGAGTTGTGACAGTGAGGACACTGGGGGACAGAGGCCTTCTTTGGCTCTTGGGCCATGCGGAAGCCCTCATCTCGCCTTTCCCTGCATACGCAGTACACGCTTTTCTGTTTCTGCTCCTTCTGAATGGTATGAATTCAGGTGTGGATGTCAAATCACCTCAGTTTGACAGTAGCTCTGTGCTTTCTGACTTTGACTTTTGGTGGTGATTTAATTCTGGCTTTTAGGGTCATCATCTGTAAAATGGGGAGGGAAATGGTGCCTCTTCTTATGGGTGTTGTGAGAATTGAAACAATTCTTGAGAAGTGCTCTGCACCAGGCCTAGCACACAATGAACCACTGAAGAAATGTTTGTTTCTTCAGAGGCGAGTAGTCCAGACTTCACTCTCTTCCTAATCCATGGACTTGCCCATACAAACCTATAGTTTCTTATTTAGACACCAAAGCATCAAGGTGCTGGGAGGTTCCTACATGTTGTTCTGCAACCTTTTGTTGACGGACACATCCTATTCCATGTTGATGAAACCACCTTTACAGAACATAAGGTGAATGAATATAAATGCCGATTTACAAAAGGTGCCTTTTAGCCACGGACGCTAAATTAAATTTCCAGCAAATCCTTTTAGAGAGGGTCACTGTTCATTTTCTATAAAATGTGACTTTCTGAATTCAATATAAAAGCTTTCCTTTGGAAATCCCATTTATGACTTCCTTCCTCTCTCCTTCTCCCTCCTCCACCACTACCACCAGAACTGCCCTCCCCACCAACAGTTTAATTACAGCGAAGGGGGATTAGTCAGCTCATCTCCAGGGAGTTCCATACAGAGCCATCTCTGAAATTAAACTAAAGAGAAAATGGCAGCAGCCAGGGAGCAAAGAGAGCAGATGAGATTGACTGATTGATCTGAACTCATCAGATGAACACTCAGGACCACAGAGAAGAATCACAACGGAAACAAGGTGATAAAACCCTCTTGCCCTCTTCTCCCACCCCAGTGCACCCCAAACAAAGCACCTAAGAGCCAAGTCCAAGCATCTCCTTCTCACTCTTATGAACCCAGCCTTGCTTCTGTTATTGTTCGCCCTAAACTGAAAGTAATGAAGAGGAAGTACAAAACACAGAGGATGAGTCCAAGAAGCTGGGACACTGCTTTCTGCAGATGAGAACCATTTTCCTCTGGTGTCCCCATTTGTCTGGGTTGATGCAGGCCCAGCATCCTGAGACTTACTTTTGCCTTCTTGCCTGGTGGGAGCCCTGGGCTACACACTTCTCTAGCTGAACTGTGGTTTGCTGGAGACTTTGAAGAGGTCTTTGAAGACCAAATGGCTTCTTAAAATTCTATTAATGCACTATGTCATTTTAAGAGGGAGGGAAAAGGATGGATTCTCTTGGTTGAGGTGTACTAACCCCAGAGGGATTTGTGGAGTGAATATGGAAGCTTGGCTTGAATTATTATTACTCTGTATAATAACTAGTATTTGTTGTATACACGCCATGCACTAGGCACTTAACATGTTAAAGCACATTTCATTCTCAATGACTATGAGGTATTTGTTAACTCACTTTGCTTGACTAAAAGGATAAAGAAATATGCCTGAAGGAAGTGGGGGAGCTTGCATTTTAACTCTAAGTTCTGTCCTTCTTAGGGTGCCCTGCACTGTTCCTTATAAACTGCTTCATTGGTCTTCATTTCATCGTCACCTTGAGGTAAAGTCACTTTTTTGTAAGCCCAGTGGCTCTCAAAACATATCAGCACATAAAGCTCCTGGGGGGGTTGTTATAAGTAGACTCTGTGGTGCACCCACCATGATCCTGACTCCACAGGTCTCAGGTGGGGCCCAGGTATTTATTTTTGCAACAAATTCCAGGTGATTCTGATGTTGCTAGTCTAAGGAACCCAACTCTGGGAACCACTGGACTAAAATTTTTCAAATCTCAAGGATCCCATGTTGCTTGATGAGCATAGGAAAGCTGGTTGCTTGAAAGGTTCAGTTTAGATTTTATATAGATAATATGATGATAATGTTATAATCAATATCATTATCTACCTCATGCCAGATACTGTACAAATCTAATTCCATCGGATCCTTGCACAACCCCTATTTATAGAGGAGGGAAGGAGGTCACAGAGTTAATAAAGGGCCTAGCAGGATTCCCACTCTTCATATTAGGTCCAGATGTATTTGGTTGAAAGCTCTGAGGAGCTTGATCTTTCCAATGACAGCAAAGCAAATGCCACTGAGGCTGTACCAACATAGAACAAGGGTCAAGCAGATGTTGGGAAAATGTAGTCAAAACAATCTGCATAGAAACCCACACAGGGGTTTCTTGTGAGAGTGGAGGGGGGTTCCCCACGTAGCAAGAGTACCAGAAACACTCTCAGTGCTAGGCATCATGGGGAGATTTGCTTGCAAAGTACACAGGCTGAAGGCTTAAGCTCATCAAGACACTCATAAAGATACAGAACCAAGTTTTCATGCTCTAATCTCAGAATAATTGTCCAGGAGGCAGGTGAGCAAAGGAATGAAGGGTGTGAGGCCTGGTGGGATAGAAAGAAGGAGCAAAGAGTTGCTCTGTCTGCCAGTCCTAAAGAGGGAAACAACCGCAACTTTTGGCTTTATAACAGAATGGCCACTGCTACGTGACCTAAGTCAGCAGTGAATCCTTAAATTATAGCTCTGTATGTTCTAACCAATTTCCTACTAACATGGAAAACAAACTAAACAATACAGGAAGATGTGCACAGTCCTGGGGAAAGAGCGCCGAGTCTTCCTGGTGCAGAACAGTGCTTGAGAACCACGGACAGCACAGCGAACTTTCCCTGAATCAGCTGGCACTCACCAGTTCACCATATAGTTAACAGCAGAACTGGAACTTTGAACACTGGAACCATTTGTCCAGGAATAGCATGGTAGGTTTGATAAGCAGTGTAGATTCCTGCACTTTGAGCTAGTTAAGGTCAGGCAAGGCAGGGAGGAACAGGTTATTTTACTCACAGAGTCCGGATCTTTGGCATGTGGTTGAAGCTGGTGACCAGGATGCGGCTGATGTTGTTGTTGTTGAGTGTGCTGTGGAAAGAAGACAAGGGAAATGGTCATTGCGAGGGCAGGCTGGAGAACTGAGTTGTTCATAGAAGGGGAAGGGAGAGCTGTGACTGCAAAAGGATCCTAAGTCAACAGCCATGAATGAGTCAGTGGACAGGTCTCCAGATGACGACGGGACCCACTTCCTCCCCGCTGCTCTCCTAGTTCTTGTTTATTCACCCTGAGTGGTAATTTCCCTCCCTGAAATTCTACTATGTACTCAGTGTTTCATTATAAAATCTCTAATTCTTATAATGACAATGCAGTTACATGTTATTGTCCTCTTTTAGAGAGAGAGAAAAAAAAACCCAGACACATGACATTTTGCGTGGTGACATACAACCCCACAGAGCAGACATTATGCTTGCATGACGGATGAAGTGATGGAGCTGCAGAGTGGCACAGTGATTTTCCCAAGGACCACAGCTGCTGAGCTCTGCAGAGCAGATCTGGGTCTAATTTTCTTTCACTCCCTTCTTGCTTTGTCCCTGGTGCGTGTTGCCCCACGCCTGATGCTACATAGCGGTTAATCTGTACTTTGCAAGTATATTCTGACCCTTCAGACGTGTCTTCTCTCAAATGAATATGGGAGCTCTGTGAAAAGAGCTAAGTCTCCTCCTTTCTGTGCAGCTCATGACCATGAATGCAGCTCCTGACCATGAATGTGGCTCCTCATGCAATACTGATACTGACAGGCACTGTTGCACAGGGAAAAGCAATGACGAAGATATGAGCTTTATGAAGGGATGGGGTGAAATAAAGCTGCTGACAGGTGACCAAAACTATAGGCCAGTACTTCCCAGGCTTATCCTTCTGGAGGGAGCAGTATGAAAGCTAAGGAGGCCATCTGTGGAGGCCTGCAGCACTATGAAGCAGGAGGGCCTTTGTGGGTCAGCTGATTCTGTGACTCTTCAATGGAGAGGTAACAACTCATGAAAAGGCTGGCCTGGTTCTCCACTCTCTGACCCATACCTGCCTCATTGTGTATACAAAAGAGCAAGAGCTGGATACAGCCTGCAGCGCAGTTCTTCGTGGTGGCTACTCACTCCCGGGGCCTTAATTTCTCTGCTCCTCTCAGGGCCACATCACAGATACTCTTCTCACCAATGCAATAAACCTCACCTATCCTGAGCCGTCAGTGGTCTCCAGTGACCAAGGAAGATTCTTAGGAAGCTTTCATTGGTTAAGTAGACTTCGTCTGTCCTGGGCTCTTAGTAAATATGTCATCCTTCTGTAAAGTGGCCTCTACAATATGAGTTCAGCAAAGGCAAGGACATTTTCCATCTTGTGCATTACCATAGCCCCATGATCTGGTCCATACATGGTTCAAGTTGAGTGTTCCTAGATCCTTGCTGTATAGTCTTGGGCAAGTTATTGATACCTCTTATCTATAGATTTGTTATCTGTGGAAGGAGGCAGATAGTGGTATCTACTACATAGGCTGTTAAACAGATGTCACCGTCTTACTGACACTGGTGGAATGAATTTCCTGTCCTGGCCATTTTTATGCCTTCATGCCATCCTCATGGAAATAGAGACAGCTTTATTCAGCCCATAGTAAATCCCATACCCACCCCACATGAGGACTCTGCATGGGTTCTTTCTCTGACACCTTGAGATGTTAGTCAGAAGGATTCCAGTGATCCTACCTCCCTGGCCCAGTCTAGTCCTCAAATCCCCTGGCCTACTCATTATTTGTTTGGCTAAGACCAGAAGGAAGTTTGCTGACACAGAGGCACAAAGCCCAGCTCAGATTCCTCCCTCCTTTCTACATTTATTGTTCACTTGTCAGTTGTCTGGCACTAGGTGAGGCCCACAGGATGGCGAAGAGGAAGGAATGGACCCAATTTACACTGCCTGCTTCTGCCTGGCCTGTAACTTTACTACTGTACTCACACAGAAACTTGGCATTTTATGAAGCTGATTTTGAAGTTTCATGTAGCCCAACCTTTCTTCTCTGCCTCTCTGTGGGGAGTAACCATCCTGTCTTTGTCCACCCACAATGCCTTCGGAATATCTCATCAGATAATCCTGAGGAGTTTGTCCTCCCATCAGATCAGGCTCTCCTTTTCCACTGGCTCAGCAAAGCCTCTAGGACAAAAATGATGCTTTCAGAGATCATCCACCTCAGATATCAAGATTCCATAATCGGGGGACACCATGTTAGGGTGGCTCCCTGACTCCCAGAAAGAAAACTAAGCCCCCTCCGTATCTCTGAAAGGCAAATGTCGAGAAGCCTGTGCAGAGAGGGAGCTTCTTTTTGACCCTGTCCAAGCACTCACAACTGTGTGGAAGCCACAGCCCACCCTCATTTAGCTGAATACACAGCACAGTCATACGAAGGGCTTCATCTGGAACTGCATCCGGCAGTAGTCCGGCAGTGATGACTTATTAATGTATTACTACACTGGTATTTAAATGTGAGCCATAATGAGAGCTATAAAACATTTACGATAATAGCAATTATTCCAGAACCCAAATGACTAAACACAGTATTCAGACGCTCCTGATTTGCTGCTAGGGGCTGGCCAGCCCAGGGATGTCAGAGGGCTGCTAGCCTCTTAGACACTGACCTCTCTGCAGCTGCGTTTTCTGTTTTCCTGAGAAACACAGATTTATTTGATGTCTAGTCTTGGCAGCTTCTGCCAGTGCAGAGAGCACTGTGGCCTGTCTGGCTCTTGTGTCCTGTCTAAGCAGGAGGCATTCGATGGCGCAATGAGTGTTATGTCCTTGGGACAGAGTTGATCAGTATGGTCCTCTGTGGCAGAGTCCTGGTATCGAATCTAGCTCTGCCACTTACCTCCTATGTTGCCATGGATAACTTTTAAAAGCATCACCAAGTTTCCTCCTTTGTAACACAGAGAGAAAAACAGTACCGATCTCATAGAACTGCAGTGGTCATTAAATGAGATGATATTAATAATTGCCAATGTTAACCGAGCACTATGGGCTAAGGATGCTATAGTGCACCATCCCATTTAATTTCTCCACCACTTCATGAAATAGAGACTTTTGTTATCATCTCCATTTCAGGGATGAAGCAAGTAATAATGCCAAGACTTGAATTTAAGCAAGCAAGCCCAACTCCAGTAATGAGTTCTGTATAACTTTCCTGTTGCTGCTGTAACAGATGACCATGAATTTAGTGGCTTAATTTTATTCTGTTACACCCTGAAGGTCGTAAGTTCAAATTGAGTTTGTGGAGCTATGTTTCTTTGGAGGCTTCAGAGAGAAGAATTTGTTCACTGGCCTTTTGCAGCTTGTAGAGGTCACCCTCTTTGCTTGAATTGTGGCCCTTTCTTGGGTCACTTCAACCTCTTGTGATCTCCTGCTCCCTCTTTTAAGGACTTAGAGCCTCCCAGATAATGCAAGATAACCCCCACACCTCTAGGCTCCTTAATTTAATCAAGTCTGTAAGGTCCCTTTTGCTACTGAATGTAATGTTCACAGGTGCAGTCAAAAACTATGCCCTTGAATCAAGGCATGTAAAGCCTTTAGTACCTGGGCTGGCTCATAATTAACATCCAATAATAATTAACTGTGGTTACTACAGCTTGTGTTTGTTTAGTCCTTTAGGGTTTGTAACTTGCTGTCATAATGTCACATTTGTCTCCTCTGATACTGGTAGCTCTCTGAGGCTGGAGTTGTTCCCATTTTAGAGATGAGTGATTTGAGGACAAGAGAGGCTAAGAGACCTAACAAGAGTAGTACAGGAGATCTCCTGGTAGATTCAGGACTTGTGATTTATTTTCTTTACACTACATTTCCCCCTGCCTCCTACTTTTACGGCAAACTTATCACTGTAGTATGATCTTCTCTATCATAGCTACCCTGGTACCCAAAGCTAGAAAAAGCTACACAAACCTCCCTGCTTATTCTCATTTTGTAAAACTTACTGAGAATTAACCATTAGAAAAACAAAAGGATCATTTGCATAGTGACATCATCCCACTGCTCCACTGGGCTGCTGGTCCATCCTAGGCGATGGTGACCTCTTCAACCTCATCTTATTACCTCCATCTCCTGGAGCTTTGCTAGCTCCGGAGTCCACCTTCAAACTCACAGCTAGGCTGTTTTAGAGATATTTTGAGAAAATGCACTGTCCTCTCCCTAAATTTTCCAGGTAGCATTTGAAAGATTTTCCCTAAGTATTCTGAATTTGGTCTTTTCCATCAGGTTTTAAATTGAAGTTCAGGGTCAAATTAATTCAGTAAATCTCAGCATGGTCTGGCTCCTCTTTATTTTGCCCCAGTCACAAGCTACTGAATGGACATTTCAGCATGAACTGGAAATAAAGCCAACTCCTTCCCCCTGGGGTTGGAAAGATAGTTCACCTATCTCCCATTTCTCTCTTACAAAATCCTTATCCCATTTATACACACTGTATTTATACTGAGGCTAAGTTTGTATGCTGTGCAGTTGCTCTTTGACTTTGTCATGATTAGAGCATAAATTCCTAATGAAAACTAATCACTTCCCACCTTAAAACAATTGGACAGTGCTACTCCTCCCAATGGGTCTCATTCTTTCTTGACTGTTAGCACTAGAAATGATCACTAAAATGTTTTGTCTAGGGCACAAAGCACTACTGAACTTATTATTGCTCCCACAGTTCACAAATAGTACCTTTTTGCCCTGAAAGAGTTTGTGACTGCTCAAGTTACTCAACAAATAAAAGGGTGCCATGGCAAGATGAGGGATCCCTAGCAATGCTTAGTGCGTGAGGACGTGCTGCATGTAGTAGTTACCTCCCAGAGCTGGTGAACATAGTTCACAGGTCAAATGCCCTCCCATACAGACTGGGTGCTTTTTTTTTTTTTTGTCCTTTAAATATGACATTTTAAAGAATGCTTCTATTACTACATATTTGCAATGCATGATATTTACATTGATCTTAGGGAGTAGGTACAGCCTGTTTTTTTCCCCTCAATAAAGTTTTATTCATTCATTTCTCTACTGTCTATGACTGTTTTTATGTGATGATGGCTGAGCAGTTACAACAGAAACCATATGGCCCAAGAATCCTGAATTATTTACTATTTGGCTTTCTATAGAAAATGTTGGCCAGTCCTTGGTAGATCTACTAATGGACTATTCTAGTCCCTCCTTTGCCCATGAATAGGTGTGACAGGCTGGCAAGTCTGAACTGTTTTGGAAGAAGGGATTAGGTCAGAGGCTTTCCAAATTTAGTGCCCCCCTCCCCAACACACATTTTTAGGAAACCTTAAGTGATAATCAGCAGAGCGGGGAATAAAAAGCAGGACATTAAACTCTAAGATCCATACTCCAAGCCACTGCTCCTACAACCTGCCATGATGTGATTGAATTGGAGTCAGCACCAGAGACAGCGTGGATGAATCCATGTTGGGTGGGGTGTGGAGTACACACGGGCAATGGTTCTCAATATGAGGTTCCCAGACTTGCAGCATTGCCGGGGAATTTAGTGGAGATGATATTCTTGGGCCCCACCCAGACCTCCTGAGTCAAAAGCCTTGAGGTAGGCCCAGTCTTTGGTGTTTTAATAAGTCCTCTGGATGATTCTCATGCAAGCTCATGTCTGAAAACTACTAAACTAAGGGCAAAAGACAAGAAGAGACTCTCTCATGAAATGTAGAGGGTGGTACATAAGAGACCCTCTTGCCACTTATGGGCATGGTACTGTCTCACTTAGTAAAAGGCTCAACTACTTCTGGAATGGTAGATAGTCCTCAATGCAGGTGGCTATTATCATCCCTGGAGAGCGCCATTGTGGCTTCTGCCCCTGGATCTCTCTCCACTGGTCTTTGCTGAGTGCTAATGTACAACTCTCCCTCGTAGCACTCAAGACAGCCATCTTTGATCTGAAGGAGCTACAACCAGCTATAACCACACCACCCTGGCAACCTTAATAAGGCTGACATTTCCCTCTGTCTCCTCTGATTAGGTCTTCGCTTTATCACTCTGTGCTTTCCTGGCTCTGGGTGTAATCTGCATGTTGTGTGTCCATAACACCATGTAATTGGCTGTAATGCAACGATATTATCTGTGAGCATGTATCCCATAATTGCAAAAGCAGGCATCTGCAGTAAGTGCCACCGCAGCCTCCCAGGGTGCCAACCTTCCCGGGATGCTCTTTGAACCCCTCTGCTGCCTCTCCAAGGATCCAGACTCCCTGGGGCTGGCAGACCTTCTTGGCATACTAGCCTGTTCATTCCCTGTTTCAAGGCAGAATGAATTGTCTTTTGGTCTAGAGAAAGCAAAGTTACTCCTTCTTTGATGGGGCCCTACATGATGATTCTTGGTGAGTCATCAGCAGCTGTAACAATAGGCTGTCTTTTAAAAGTGTGCCTGGACATGCTTTGACTTGTATTTATATATGTACTTGTCCAACAGCCAATGCTCCAACCCTGAAAAATAGAACTACCACCTGCAGTGCCTATATTGAATTCACAGGAGTGGACACAACCAACGCAGGCAGAACCATTTCATGAAGAGCAGCTGAACATAAATACTGTTGCTGGACCTGTGGGAAATACCTAAACTATATCGTTGCTGGCACAGGGGATGAAAAGAAGAGGGGCTCAGGTGAGGGCTTGGGGAACCCACTGAAACATTACCCCCAGTCCCATCAGCCTGGCTCAGGCAGAGCAAGAGAAGTGAAACTGAGGATGCTTCAGCACTTTGGGGCTGTTCTTCGGCTGTCTGCTCTCCTTTCTGGTTCATGTGTCAAAGTAAGACTGGCTCTTCTTTGTCTTGCCTGGTGACTGATGAATGACAGTCATCATGGAGCCAGGAATAAGGGCCTATTACTGGGGACCAAGTCCTACGACACTCCCCAAGATCCTAGGAGTCTGAATGTTCTTGCTGACTCTGCTCTATTAGACTCATGTGATGGTTTGGCTTTGCGAACTTGGCCCCAGAAGAGCACACACCGAACACTCATTGGGCCTGTGAACTGTAGAAGGGCTTCCCGCACCTGTCCCAAGGTCACAGGCCTCAGCATCTTCTCTTCAGTATTAGTTATTTTTGGATAGAGCTCCCTTCCCTGTTTCCCTTCTATCATTGAGGTGGATCTTGTCCAGTTCTTCCAGTAAAGATATCCCTAACAATAGCCGTGACAATACTGAATCTATTTATTAAGTGCTTACTATGTTACCAGCACTGGGCAGGGCATTTTTCACACATTATCTCATTCACTTCTAAAAATTCCAAGATTCTATGGCTATTTTCATTTGGGAGCCCAGTAAAATCAATGAGGTCTACTCAGATTACACTGCTTCAGAATTGTAAGACTCTATTCAAAGCCAGGAGGTGCCGGGCGTGGTGGTGCACGCCTTTAATCCCAGCACTCGGGAAGCTGAGGTAGGAGGAGCGTTGTGAGTTCGAGGCCAGCTTGGGCTACAACGCGAGCGCAAGACCGGCCTGAGCTACATAGTGCGACCCTGCCTCAAAAAACTAGGGCCGGGAGTTCGGCTCAGTGGCTTAAGCGCCTGCCCTGGCAGGTGCGAGGTTGTGAGTTCGATCCCTGGTGCCGCAAAAAAAAAAAAAAAAAGCCAGGAGGTGTGATAGCAGGTCCCATGTTTTTAAACATTTCATGAAACTGCCTCTTACACAACTGCATTCTAGGTAGATGTCAGCTCTTCAGTTTCCACGTCTTTCCAAAGTAGCGGGGAAACCTGGGCTTGCGGCAGACTCACCGCTTAGTGTGTCTGATAACGGGTCGGTGCTGTTGGCCTCATTCACTGAGGTGGTCAAAGGCAATGCAGAACCCTCCTCCTGTGCCTGAAACAGGAAGAGCTCTGGATAGTCAGTGGGGGAGGGGGTAGAGACCATGCAGAAGGAAGAGCAATTGTGTTTCGAAGCTTTCTAAGGTGAACAAGTCTAAACGTTACCAGAATCCATTGTGGTCCTCGCTGTTGGATGAGTTGACTGGGAATTTTAAGGACTCGGTAAAGAATTTAGAGTACAGATCTGCTCTTTAAGCAAAGCCCATCTTTTGCCTGTCTGGAGTTGGCAATGGGTCTCTGAGGCAGGTGAGGCTAGAGGATGGAGAGAGATATGAGAGGAGAGAACAGAGTGCGGAGGGTGGGAGCCACCTCTCATCCATTACCTGTTCTCAACCATCCAGGATGCTGCGTATTACTGAGTTCCTTGATCTCCCTGCGGACCGTTTAAATTAAAGCTCATAACCATTGTGTGGGCATATAATGAAAACAACTGATGCTGCACTGATTAGACCATTACTCTCAACTGTTAGAAAACATAATGATCTCACGAGGGGCCTTATTCACTGACGTATAGCAGTCGGGTTCTCATTTGACACCTCAAATTAGCAGCCAAAGCAATAACAGCTGGGGTTTTTGTCTCAATATTTGTACCCGACTCTAAAGTGATTTGGCACCAGTGTGAGCGTTATTTTTAAACACACACTTCTCACCGCCAAGTAACATTTAAACGGTCTCCAGGTGTCATGTAAAACCTATGGAAATAAATAAAAACAATAAGCTGCTGATTTGGGCCTCTGATGTTAGGGATTCCTTAACAAAAGGATTTGTCTTCAGTTTGCCTTCATTATTTATTCATATTATGACAGGCAGATATTCATCTCCATCCATTCAGCAGAGCCTGGGTGTTACAAGGAAAAAAAATGCTTCCAAAATGTGTAAAGAAGTGGAAGATCAAAAGAGAAAGATTAATCTTTAAATCCTGCCATTGCTCAATCAGATACTCGATCGTGTAAGAACTCATGAAATGCTGGTGATTTTAGTGCCTTGATTCTGAAAAACTCCTTACTCATTCACAAAATGATACAGATATTGCCTACCAGTGATTCAGAATGGCTCAACTGCCTCCCAATGATTGAGCTAAGTGAAAAATGCTTCTTAAATGCCAACATAAATGAGAAGCGCTTGGTCTTCCAATTCCATTTCATCATCTCATAGAATGGGGCTCTGGATATTCCTGTTTAGCACACTATTTAGAAACCAGGCAATTGGCAATAGGACAGGAATGAAAGAGTGACCTCTAATTCACATGACAGGACAGGTGAGTTTGTAGATAAGAAGGGAAAAAGTGGACAATTTTTGCCTTACCTGCATTTGGTCCCTAACCACTATAGTAACAGAGGAAGGAGGAGAAAGTTTTTTAATGCTCACCCATGTATACTAAATGTGTATACTCTGTGCATACCTACTACTGTGTACACTCTGTTCTATGAGGAGCAAGTCTGTTCTATAGGCAGGGCCTGGCCTAGCATTTGGCACCAAGGAAGACTCAATAAATATTTACAGAATAGGCTGATGAGTTTCAAATCAGGAAGGGTCATGTTTTTGGCATCTTAATACAAATAAATTTCCAGCCTGATAGCCTTCTAGCCTAATCCAGGGACACAAAATCAGTTGTCTTGCAGGAGTGAGGCTGTCACACAAGCAGTGCCTGGGGGACCATAGAAAACACAGCGCTCTACATGGGATCGTCACATCTTGTTTCCAGAAATTGTGCCAAACTAGAATTTGGGTGCAGCATTGCCAATTCTTTCTTTTTCTAAGACAAAATAAGACAACTAGGATTTTCACAGGAAGTCTCCTAGGTTTTCAATATTGACAACTAAATCTCCTTGAAAAACAATACCCACGAATGAAAGGGGCTGGATTTGGCACGTGCCGGGGAGGTTTTGTGCTTGAAATGAAATGAATCAACAGTGTACATCAGAAAAAATATATTAATATACTATCACAACGCCATGACAAAGGGCCCCGAAGAAGTTTCTGTGTAGGACTGTGTTCCACCGAGCAGGTGTGCTCCTGTCTGCTTTCTTCACGCCATTCAGCAGCTCTGTGGCTGCACACGTAAGCCACTTGTCGTGCGCAGTTTGGAAGGGAGCCACTTCGGAGCTGCGAGTGGAAAAACGGCATGGGGCGCATGTAGCTCAGTTCTCAGGCTGAGATGCCAGGGCTTTTACCCGCTGATATTTGTAAGGGAGGGGTTCTCAGGGGAACTAAGTACCCTTCATACCTTGACGTACCTGGGGTCACAAACAGACAGGCTCCCGCGGGCTAGAACTCTCATCAGCTGCTGTTACCATGGGCAGCTGGGGGTCAGTGGTGTGGAGTTCGATCTCTCAGATTACCTTCTGGGACATGGGAGTGGTTATCTTCTAAGCAGTGGCCATATGCCAGGAAGGGCCTAGAAAGGAAGGATTCTGTCCCCAGGCTGAATATAAAACATTCTCTCTGGCAAAATGTTGGGGATTAAGGGGTGATGGCACAGACAGCACATAAAGGCTGGCTTCGCTAATTTTTGTTTCCTGTCTGCTAACACAGAGCAAAAGCAGACGGCAATAAAGCATATTGGTAAAGAGCCAAAAGACCTGTTTTCTGGAATGATTCTTTCACAAAACTGTCCTATGGCTTCACCTTTCTGGGGGAAGTTTTGTCTTTTAAAAGGAAGTGGTGGAACCACTTGACCTCCAGGGTCTTTCCAGTTTACAATTACACTCCCTGATTCTAATAGGATTGATGCTATTTCTAAAATGGCATTGCTGGATTGGGGATAGTTTTCCAGATGCCAGTGAAAGTGGTCTTGGATGCCCAGATTTGGCCAGCTCTACACAAACGCAGGACATCTGTCCAAACTTTCCAAGTTCTACTATCCCACATGTGAAAATAGTTCTGCATGGCCAGCTCCTTCTCTTTCTCTCTTTATGCAGATACCTGGCTCAGCTTCTGCGGAGTCAGTGAGCTGGCTTCCCTAACTGGCTGCCACATTTCTGGCTTATGTATGGAGATGAGACAGGTCCAGACATGGGAGTGATTTTCCCACCCAGTTGACTTTGTGGAAATCATTTGCAAGGTTGAGAGAACTGAATAATGGAGATCAGGAAACTAATTCATGCAGAGTGGGTTTGGCTTTGGTGGGAGATGGTTTGAATAATCACAGTCCTGCGTTTCAATGAAAATGGATCTTTTGCAGGCATAAGATCTACATGTTTAAATTAAGTTTATATATATATATATATATTTTTTTTTTTTGGTACTGAGGATTGAACTCATGACCTTGTGCTTGCCAGGCAGGTGCTTATGCCACTGTACATGTTTAAATTAAGATAGAGAAAGGGCAGAGTGGAAGGGGAGGCAAGTGGTAGATATTTCAATGTCTTTGGTTTTAGGAACATACTTTTTGAACATTCTACTTTTTAATAGATGTGCAATAGCTGGTGAGGTGTGGAGCAGGGCAAACAGAGGCAGGACTGATGAAAAGTAGGAGATTTGCAGAGGGTGTGTCCTGTCTAAACAGTGCACTGGCCAATTACTCAGCCCTAAACCTGCATGGTCCAGGGAGGTAGTTTCTTAGTTTGCATGTGTCCTGCTTCAAGTGCTTGAGAGACCTGTGTGGCTGGCAGCTACTATATGGGACAACACAGACAGGCAATATTTGCTTCATCACAGAAAGCTCTTCTAGATGGTGCTGCTGGAGAGGGTCATAGACACACTCAGGCCCAGGGCTGTTATTCCTTCTAGATACTCAGTGGAAACTGAACTTACATACTTTTACATAAAATCACCTGAGTTTTAAATGTTAACAATGGATTGATTTTTCTTAAATGTCAGAAAGAGCCAAACAATTAAAAAAAAATAAAACTGGAAAGTCCATAGCAAATGGGCATGAAAAGGCTAATTTTCCACTTGAGCTCCAAGATCTTGGTTTCCAGGGCCTAGTTCACCACAGGTAAGCTGAGCCTCTAGTCTTGGGCATCAGACTAGCTGAGAAAGGCAGCCTCAGTAGGCAGGCCTGGCTCTTTAAGGGAACATGGCTTCCTAGCTCAGAGACCATTGGCCACTATGGGATAAGAGCCAATCAAGGGGTGAGACATCCACTGAATATGCTCATATATTGTTCACAAAGCCAGGGCTGAGGGCTGGAGAAGGGGCAGAGGGTGATCATGGTGCAGGGCACCTTTGCAGGTCAGCACAGAAGTACTGTTTTACGGTGAACTGACCTTCAGGTGCACTGGATGGCTGTACAGCATTTGACCTCTGGCCTTCCTAACTTGTCCCAGAGGAAAAAAAAATCCTCTAGAATAATTCTTCAAAGACATGGAGCTATTTTTTCATCTTGTTTCCAGTGGAACAAAGCAAACTAAAAAGCTGCTCCTAAACTAAGTTTGTCACGCACCAGAATTTCAGCTTAGAGATCTGGTGACTGGGGGTCAATGGTCCCTGGGGACAGCAAGATCTCTCTGCGATGTGCCTTTACTGAAATGTCACCAAAAGCACACGTTAAGAGGGGGTTTGTTGCTTCTCAATCCTTTTTCTTTCTTTCTTCTTCTTCTTCTTCTTTTTGTTTTTTTTTGGTACCCAGGGATCAAACTCACAACCTCGCACCTGCCAGGCAGGTGCTTACGCCACTGAGTTAAATCCCCGGCCCTATTTTTTGAGACAGGGTCTCACTACACATTTCAGGCTGGCCTTGAGCTCACTTTGTAGCCCAGGCTGGTCTCGAACTCACAATGATCTTCCTGCCTCAGCCTCCTGAGTGCTGGGATTAAAGGTGTGCGGCACCACGCCCAGCTTCTAGATCCTTTGTTGGTGGGGAATAATTAAGTTAACTTTGCCAAACGTTCCTTACTCAGGAATGTACACTAACCCATTTTCAACTTTGCAGACTAAACCAGTCTTAGGTTGATAGGGAAATGAAATCAGCTGGCAGCCACAAAGTGCCCTCTAGATTGTAGGTACTTTAAAGGTTAAAGTGCTGCTTATTTAAATGGAAAACAGGACTTTAGATTTCAAAATAATTTCTACTTTTTCCTTAAACTGGTGTTATCAAAACCTAGCTAGTCATTTTAAGGGCACAGATATCAAATTTAAGAGTCTGGGTGACTCTGACAGAGGGGAGTGTTGCACTGTGTATTTAGAGAAAACCCAGTTTCTTTCCTAGAATTACTGGGGGCTGAGTGGAAGTTACCAATGTTTTCTGCAAAGTGCAATTTAATCCTGATTGTCTGAGCAAATCACAATTTTCAGCAAAGTACCAAAAAATTGTATTCTGGGATATTTTAAGACTTTCATTAAGCAATGACAGTTCTATATTCAAAACTGTGTCATGACTAAATACCCTGATTCCAAAGACTATTGAAACAAAATGTTTGCAGCTTTCCAGAGAAACCCAGGTGAAACATTTTGTAAATAAATGAAAACGAATCTCATCAGTTGAAACACACCAATTTTCACCCTAGCTCATTTTGTTCATTATTAAGAGAAAAAAAAAAGAAAAAGGAAAAGAAAAACCACCATTTAGCTAGAGAAATACAAAATTAAAGGTAAGTAAAAAGTGAACCATTCTAGTAAAACACTTGATTGTTCAACATGTAAGATAACTGTGATAACCTGAATTTTAGTTTTGTTCAGGTAGCAGAGAATCTAGAGGAAATCCAACAGGATGGGAGTTCATTCTGCTAATTTATTTAACTTTAGTTTTGTGCCTTGACTTTAACTACCTACTATGTGCCAGGTTGTGTGAGCTACTGGAGATGGTGACAAAGCAAATCGGAGCACTTACCAACCTCAGTTTTTATGAGTACCCGGTATGGGCATTGGTTGTTTGCTAGGCAGAAGCCAATGGCATCTTCAATCCTTGCAACTCATCTAAGAGAGAGTGCAACTGTTTCTATTTTTCAGTAAGAAAATGAACCTCAGCCACTGTTTTTGGTGACACTGGGCTGGCAGCCAGCTCTATGGGAGCACCTTAACCTCCTCAAACTCAGCACTGGTTTTGTATCACCACAGTCGGGGCAGACTTGGGGAAGTAGCTGAGACACTAATTAAGCTGAGCTTTAAAGCTATGTCTGAGCACCCTACAGAGCAACTTTCAAAAAGAAAAACCACGGCTCGTGAATTACTCTGGCCATTCCCTATAGCCAGTGGCTTAACTAACATACACGCTTATTTCTGTGGCATGTGTGTTCTGGTATGCATCTGCTATTTTTGTTTTGAATGTAGCAGAGTAGTTAAGGGCAAGGACTTGGATTACCAGTGTCCTGTTGGGTAAACTATTCAACTTCTCTGAGCCCCTGCCTCCTCATTTGTAAAATGAGATTAATAGAATTCACTTCCTCAAGTTATAGTGAGGATTTAAATAAAGTGTTGCCCTCTGTTTTATCACAGTGCCTAGAAGATCCTCAAACATAGAGGTAGATGCTTAGAAGTAGTGGTGATTCACACATGAAGGCAATGACAGTATGTTCACAACCATTATATTACTAGTTATGACATCACTATATTGTAACATATCATCATCACATCATTACTTTTTGTTTATCAGAGCATCTAGTCCCACACTCAGAGGAAACACAGTCAAAGTAGAAGACAGATCATCATTTGCATCGAACTTCATCCCCTTGTGTTAAACTATAGCTTTTCTGATCTGAACAAACAATGTCCTTGAACATCCTATCACCCCATGTCTGCCATCCCTCAGCTAAGACACCAACCCCACGCTAGAAGAGTGAGCGCACCCTGATCTGGGCATCGGGAATGTTGCCAGTGTATTTTTGCTGCTGCATTCTTGTATCAGAAAACGCCTTCTTCATTCCTGTGTCTGTTTGTGGGGCTCCCTGTCAGGTGATGCAGTACCACCTGGATGTGGCAGAATGACTACTACCTCTACAATTCTGCTTAATTTTCACCACTGCTTTACCTCTGGTCTCTCTCTTCTCTAAATACAGGTTGAGAGGGGGCTTAGTACATAGGGTGCTACAGAGGTCTGCAGAGCAAGAAACAGGGTGGAGAGGCAGCTCTTGTGATACAGATTTGAAACTGAGTTCACTTCTTGTGCCTTCTTCATACACAAAATTCCAACGACAACTGCTTTAAAATCAACTGGAATGTGGATGCTAGTTTAACTCTTGAGAATTCCCATGAGATGCTAATCACCTCTGGGGGTATCCTTGCTCCATTTGGGGAGTTTTAGACTCTCTGTTGCTCAGCTCTCTCTGTATATGGCCACTCAACAGTTCTGGCAAGTACTGTCCCATAGAGCTTCATCAATGCTATGCTGGATACACAGTGAATCCTTGCTTCTTAGATGGATTAAAGCAGGTGTTGCCTGGCTTAGGCTGGCGGTGAACTTTAATGAAAAGGGGTCAGTGGCACCATGGAGGCCTCACATTCCATCTACAGAGGGCAAGTGCTCCTCAACCATGGCTGATTGCCACAACATGCAACTTCCATCCTGCAATTACCAGTGCTTCTGAGTTTTCAAGAGAAGATAGAAACCTGGATTTTTATGTAAGCAGTCCCAATTTTTAAATGTGAAATGCTAATTTCAATTTTTAAAAAACACTCTACAGGGACAAAAAAAAATCATCTGTAGGTGCAATATGGTCTGTGGTCTAGATTGCAACCTTTGGTTTAAAAGACAGCTGAGCTAGATCACCCTTTGATTCCATCATGCATGAATGTCTGCCCTTCCCCAATTTCATAAACAGTATTAAAACTTTAATGGCCAGTGGGTTTTGAAAGGAAAAACTATGTTTGGGATTTCAGAGCTGGCAAGGATTTTCCTTCTGAACAGCTGAGTTATATGCAGACACTGATTGTGGGTGAAGAACATGGATCAGGAGTTCAGAAGTCTGGATTCCCAGATTTTAGTCTATTACTGGCAACCTGCTGTTGACCTTGAGTGAGTCTCCTAGCAAGGGCTGGGGACTACGTGAGCCCAGCAAGCTCCCTTGGGTACAGAACGTTAGGATGTACTTATCTCCCTCCAGCCTCAACCCTTCTCCTTGCATCTATCTGCATACAAAGTTGTCCAGCAGACACCTAAGATCTTTCCAGTGCCAGGCTACAATGATGTCACTGAATTTCCAAAATTGGCAAATGACATAAATGGGAGACCTTCAAAAACAGCACATGCCAGTTATCTAAAGATCTGTCGGATTTACATGCAATCTAGCTGGTACCAGTGATCTGTCAAGGGCAGACCACTCTGAGAGGAGAGCATTTTCAGGATGTATTTCTGACATCTTTGGTTTGGCATTTAAACAATGTCTCTATTGAACTTCTGACTTGCTACACTTAGTCTGATGGCAAGCTCTGAAGCTATCTTTTCTCCTGCAATAGTATTGAAAAATTTTAATTACATTTTTTATTAACGAGGTTTTCTCATTTTTTGTTTCATTGGTTGATACTTTTTTTTTCCTTTTGCATCTGTGATGGTGTGTTGGGTAGGGGGGATTCTGGTATAACTGGTGAAACACCTGGCCACCGTATTAGCTTAGCTGGCAGGGGCTAGAAACCCACAGCTCAGAGTGCAGTCACCTTGGTTCCTAACCACACGAAGTAGGGAACCCAGTTTTGGCATATGCAACTGCAGTATAAGCACGACTTACTTGGAGGAAACCTAACATGTGAATCACCAAATGTACAGAACTGGTGGGAAAGGGCAATAATTTAGGTAACAGATGGGGTCTGCCTCACAGAACGCTGGCCCTCTCCATTAAGAACCATTAATGCCAAAAACACCAAAGCTGTATTTTTGGTGGGGGTATTTGGAAAAAAAGAGCCCCTAAATATGGAGTACCAAAGTCAATTTTGCTAGCGGTAAGACTGAATTATCTCTGAAAACTACAAAGTGACCCAGTGAAAAAACAGGATTACTTTCTTCCTCCTGCAAGTGGATTTATGTTCCACTTTGTGGGGAACCCATGAGCTAGGCAAAGGGAAATACGAGGTAGTTTGGCAGGCTTTGGAAGACTGCACCATGAAGCATTGAGAGCTTGTCTGGGCCAGTTCTTGAAGGCCAATTTACACCACTGTGCAGTGCACTGGGGCCCTGCTTCAGGGAAGCAGGACACCGAGACAGCTTTGGCAGCACAGATCAAAGAGGTGGCTCAGTACAAGGGTTAATCATATGAACTGTGCTTTTCATTAGTTAAGTAGTTACTTGGCTTTTCTGCGATGGGTTACGGCTGTAAAAGGAGGTTAAGGCAATGGTACCTCTGCAGAGAGGTTGTGGAAAGGAGAAGAGATGTAAAAGCACTAGTTATGGTACAGGGCACGTCACTGTGAGCCATTACCATTTTCATTCTTCCTCTTCCCCTGTGATGGCACAGGCACCATGGGAAGTTTCATCTATACCATGCTCTTTGTACACCCTTTTCTGGTTGCCAGGAAAGGGGAGGGTGGACGCTCCTATCCTCGTCCATTATACTCTGTGCTGAACATTTCCCTCCCAGGTATGGCCAAAAATGAAGGTGAAGTGGGCAGAGGTCTGTCTTTCCCTACACAGGATTGTTCATTTTTCCTCTTCGCTGTCCCTGGCTCCTTCCCGGACTTGTCCCTCAAGTCCTTGTTTAATGCCACCAGTGACATCAACCTCAGTCCTGACGATGGAAGGAAGTTTTATGGTATTTCCAGCCATAGGAAGAATGGAACAACAGCATTATCATGTGTGAAATATTTCCACTACTAGTTGACACCCACATGACTTCCTTAAGTTTATTTTGAGACCTTTGCATGAGAAAATCACGAGCCAATCCTTGTCTGTTACTTTATTCTGCCTAATGTCAGAGAGCAACAACTCCTGAACTATTAGAGTTTGTCTTAATTTGCAAAGTTTAAACTTCAGATACTTAGAAGCAACCTTTCTAGGGATAGGGTGTTTTAAATATCCTCCTTGCATACCTCTGAGAAATTTAAGTTAATGTGTGATGGCTTCACTTATTTCCTAGTTATTATTTCATTGCCAAGTGTCTTTATGGTGACTAAGTTATGATTATAGAGAAGTGTTATAAAAAGTCAATGTGTAGATTTGGAAGGTCTGGGGTGTATGGGGGGGCTCTTTAAATGGAGATGTCAACTCCAGCCAATTTCAGACTGGCTCACCATTAAGATGGATAGTTTCAAAGCTGTGTGCCTCTGCTGGAAATTAAAAACCCATGGAATAACTGATTATGATTAATTTTAAGTACTTAGCCATGTGAAGCCAAATGAGAGCATCTTTAAAACAAAGCTATTGATCTGACTTTGTTTGGAATTGAGAAGATAAACTAATCAGATCCTGTGGGCTCTTTGCAATGATGAGGGAATGAATTATTATTATTATTATTATTATTATTATTATTATTTTGAGCACAGATTTCTCTTAATTTGGAGACACCTGGTATACTGGATATCAATTTTTTTTTCTAGCAAACATCTGAGTTGTGAGGAGTGGTCCAGTTCTGTCTTGAGTAGGACTTGATGTGCATGAGGGCAGGGTAGGAGAAAGTTAGGGAAGCAAAAACGATGACAATTTACAGTCTCTCTTATGTAGCACATGAATTGTTTCTTCTCAAAGTTGAGGAAGATTCAGAGAGGTTAAGAAGCTTGACCTAAGCAAGGCCCAGGCCTCTGGGATTTCCCATCCAGGTGAGTCTAACAGTAAAGCCCTCTCTCCACCCTAGACTGTGTGCCTGCCAAGGGGAGGGGAGAAAATACCACTCTCAGCACAGACAACAAACCTGAAGGCTGACAGGTTATCACAGCTGTTTTGTGGCAGCTGGTGACTTCTATTTCCTGGTCCCTTCCTAAGGAATTTTATCATCTTCGTCATTCTCACTGCCAAGGGAGGAAAAGGTGATATGTTCCTAGCAACCCTTTCTATACAGTCTCTTTTTCATAGGCAGAGAAAATCATGCCTACCATTCTCAGCCCCAGCCTTCCAATAAGAGAAGTCCAAGGTTACTAATTTTGGGTTGGCACGCTCTCCTGCGCAGACATGCGTTTGTTGCTGTTTCCAGGGTCAGAGTTTGGGTGAGGAGAGACAATCTATCTTAGGAATGACAACCTGACCTCTCCTGGCTGTGGGTTGTGCCTTTTCTTTACTGGGAATTCTCGGCTTTCCTCTGATTTCAAGTAGCCTGCAGCATTGGCATCCCCTTTTATTTCCCTGTAATTCCTCTTGGAATAACCTTCCTCTCACACAAGGTGGAGGGGCTCTTTCTAACCTTTGCTTATGTCTTCAGGGCCAGGTGAAAAAGAAGGTGAAGGGGGAACCTTTTATTCTTTCCTTTGTGTACCAGGGGACATTTTCGTATATTCATTCATGTGTTTACTTGGCATTCATTCATTCACTCTGCTGGAATCAGACACTGAAAAACCTGTGACTGTGTAATTTTACAGTTTCAAAAGATGCTGAACAAATCCTACTCTCTTATCACTCACTGGCTGGAATTGTACTATCATAATTATTATTGTGGAATTTGAAAAGAGGGAGTCTCTCCCAAGATAGAGGAACCAAGCCTGTTGTTTTACAAACCAGAAAACTGAGGCTTTGAGAGCCAAAGAGACTTGCCCAAGGTCACATGGCTAATTAGTGGCAGAACTGAATCACACATTTCTTAACACAAGTTCTACTATTCTTTCTTTACTGCTTCGTCTCCAGAGGACAGCTAGAAGTGTCACCATTGGTGAGAACAATCAAAAGGTTTTCTTACACAATCCAACTTTAGTTTGAATGACCCCAAGATGACTCCTTTATCTCCCCCCCATCAGGTTTCCTTAATTAGAACATTTAAAGACTTGGGACACAGAAAGACAGCCATCTATGTTTTCCAGTCAAAGTGTATAGGGTGTGATAATGGGGAGGGGCACCTCTTTTCCTCTTTTCCCCCTGCCACTTTAAGGTTGCTGCTTAAAGTTTGAATTTGAACCTGAGATGAGATTCCAAGATCTACAGCAATGCCTGGACTTGGCCAGGCTGTTGTTGGGCATTTCTCCCTTGTCCTGTGCTGAGGTCCCTTTCTGATTCTGGCTAATTTCAAGAGACCCTCTGGTGCTCACCCTCTCATTGGCCCCAGACCTGTAACCTATCTCCTCCTGTGCCCACACTCAGCCGGACTCTCCCCGATGCGCTGGCAGAAGCTGGGGGGCTACTCCAGCCCATCTGTCTCACCCAGGAACAAATACCGCCAGACATGGGGGAGCAATGACTCAATTGAGACTTAATTAGCAGGGACCCCAGTTTGTGGGAGGTGAGAAATCACACTTTGCTGCCTGAAAACACTTTGGCCAAGGTGAGCCAGAGGGTTCTCCCGGTTCCCAATTTTAATAGCACTGCAGCAGAAGACCCAGAAAGGCACCCACACAGAGCCCCCTGCACACACATCCC
Source organism: Dasyprocta punctata (assembly GCA_004363535.1). Lineage (NCBI taxonomy): Eukaryota > Metazoa > Chordata > Mammalia > Rodentia > Dasyproctidae > Dasyprocta > Dasyprocta punctata. Next base: position 37,934 of record RJWM01005582.1, read on the forward strand.
CTCTCTCTCCTCCCTCCACAGGCACACTCCGCACACACGCACGCACACACAAGGCAGCGATCTCAAAATCAACTCACAGGATCTCCAGATCGCGCAGCGCTCGGAAGGCTCCATCTTCAATGCAGCTGATGTGGTTGTTGTCCAGTTGCCTGTGAAAAGCAAGGGAGAGCGTGAAGGCTGAGCAGGGGCAGTGCCGAGGGGCTGGGCGGCCCGGGCCGGGTGTCCCTGGCCACCGAGCGCCTGTCCCTCCACCCTCTTGCAGGCTCTGCTCATCCCTGCCAGGAGCTCGTGCAGAGCCAGCCTGTCTGCCACGCTGCTCCGTCTCTCCTCTCTGACTGTCTGAGAGAACTACACAGACGAGCGTACCAAAGGCTGTCAGGTCTCAGTAAATATTAATTGCGCATTTTTTTTTTTAGGCAGAAGGGAGTAATTTCATTACATTAGGGCATCCAATCCATTACAAGCTCTTACCGTCATGTCACTGAAACAATTTCATTAAGCTAAAGGCCTGTAAATCATTGGAGGTCACTGCTCTGCCCTCCGCGACCTCCCAGAATGCTTTTTCCCCTCTCCCTCGTCTCCCTTTTACTGGAAGTTGCAGTTTTTCTGCTCTGACACAGCGCTAAATCTCAAGGCTTTATCTGCCCAAGAGCGGTGAGGGTGCATAGGGAATATACCAATTCCAAATTAGACTCAACTAATCTAATTTTATAGTCTTTTTATTATTCTAAGCACCAAATGTCTGTGGTGGTTTGATGTCTCCGTGCATTGTTATGGGGCCCATCTGGTAGGTCATTCTATTGAAGCATTTTCTGACTAAATACAGATTCCCTCAAACTGCACCAACCATCATCAACATTAAAGAAATTCATTGATAGAAGCACTCATGATGGGGGAAAGAAAGGAATATCATTATTGCCTTAAAGATGTACCACTTACATTTAAATTGGGGAGAATTAAATGCACCTATTTCAAGATTCCTTTTTTTTTCAAATTTCCCTTTCCATCCTACACACATGAAAATAACGTCTTTTTAAAAGACGACTTGACTAATACACATTCTACTTAGAGACTGAGGTATTTTAGTTAAAGGATAGCAAATAGATACAATTTTCTCAAAATAAATACTTATATATGATGAAAAAGTCAGGATATTTACGATGGTCACATCCAACCTAAATAGCATATATTATGTATAACATTTAATTCCTAAAAAAAAAAAAGCAAAAAAAGGATGTTACAAAGATAATTATTATTAGCACTGTAGTACCTATTGTAGAATACACTGTGCGTGGCCTTTGGATGGAGGCAGGGCAAAAAAAAGTAGCGCGGTAATAAAAAAGAAAAACAAAGTCCTTTATAGAGACTCATTTGTTTTTCTTTTTCTCAGAAAAAACGAGTCCCTCTCAGGTGGAAGAACTTCCTGTGGCCAGAATTTGCATGTGTAGTTGTATTAATCTGTGCCAAGACAAGTCTGCACAAAAGCTACTTCAAAGTTACAGTGGGTTACCTGCATGGAGGGTTTTATTTTCTAACCAGAGAAAGATAGAGATGAAACTAAAATATTTTCATTGAAAATGTCAATAGATATAGGATTACATACATGCACACAAATGAAACACCTACAATTGCTGATGCCGGGTGTTATTATGAGTTCTGTCATGACATTATGGGCAACTGCATCATCCTAACAGAATTCACAATACAAAAGTTAGATGCTCAGAATTAAGAAATAAACAGAGGCATGTCTCTAAGAAGTAGAAGCATGCTTGAGGTTGTGAGTTCTACACTTAGTGTCCAAGTGCTTCTCACTGACGCCCACACACATGGATTCTCCCTGAGACCAACTTGTCCCTAATTCTTCCAGAGCCGTTCTTGGTATGGATTTGCTGTGTTCTTCCTGTGGTTTTTGGGTGGCATGGGGACCACTGATTCCCTGCAGAGGCCCTATTAAGAAAGTCTAGTACTGCTGCCCAGATTCTAGAGTTATCATCAATTTAAAGGCCAATGAATCAAAATCCCCCCCACCCCATGCCAAGGCTACCAAACCTTACCAAGCAGAAATGCAGTGGAGTTGGCATTTGGCTCAAAGAAATTGTTCAATGAACATGCTGAATTCGGCAAAATGGCACTACTTGCCTAAGTAGAAAAGTATCTAAGTCATCATATTGGGAAGTCAGGGGTGTGGAGAGATGGCGGTTTGTAGCGCACCTGCTTTTGTGCACATCAGAGAAGTCTTTGCTATTATTTATTATTGCTTATTTGTGAATTTGAGGGGCATTTTCCCTTCTTTTTGAGAGCACTAGAAATTAAACAGAAAACTAAATACACAGAATTTTGCATGAAAATGTGGAATCTGCAAGGTAAAACAGAAAGTCATAGAAAGAAGGAAAAAAACACAGTGGTAGAAAGAGACTAAACAGGGGAAGGGGGAGGGGATGAGCAGTAGATTTGAAAAATCCACTACTCAATGTTTCAACAGAGTCCTGCAGCCCAGAACACTGGAATGGTGAGCACGAAGAACCTTTGGGAGGAACTGATCACTTTAGGGTTAAAAGCAGAGACATCTACAATATTATTAATTATGTGATGTTTAAATATTTTCAGTGAGTGGCACAAGTTGACATCTCGTTGTTTATTTGTAATGGGGGGAAACTGCACTGTAATGTAAGCACCTCTGCGGGTGTATTTTATAGCTTATTTTAGCGCATATGAAATGTATCAAAATTTAAAATATTTATGCTGAAGTGTGCTTTCCTAGGAGATATTTATTATATCTGAGATTGTCTCCTTTCATTCTAACCACAGATAAACCAAACAGGAATTGTGCCCTAGCCTTGATAGTCATTCCTTGGGAGAATCTACAGGGATGTGTCTTTGGGGGCTACATTGGGCAATGAGAACCACCCCAGAAGTACTCAACTCCCCAGCTTTTATATCCCCATAGCACTCAGCATCAGAGTACTCATACAAAGCACAATTAATAGTCCACCATCATTCCTGATCTCTTACACAAATATACTCAGTCCCCCCCCCCAAAAGTAAACATGCACCCAGTTCCTATAGGGTTTCTTTTCTTTCCAAAATGACAGCTCAGAGACTTAAAAGTTAGTCTTGAAGCACGGGAAAAGAGAGGCAAAACAACACAAGCCCAACACCTCTTTGAGGGTCATAGAATGGGGTGCTACTAAACACGCAGAGAACCTTCTGGAGCCGAGGCTGAAGCTTTTGACTTAGTAGTGTGCTTCTGGTGGCTGATGCGTCCACATCGTGCCTTTGAAAAGATTCATTCAAAGACCTTTTAAAAAACAAATGAAAGAAGCCCATTGCATACACTGCACCAAGCAACACCATTATTCTGGTGGCATGGGTGAATAACATTGGGAATGTAATCAGAAAGAACAGAGCAGTCCAAGCATGCCGAGAGCTCTCCTTCTATTTTTCCTTGGCAATAGGAGTATATTTTTCACGGCTGTAGAGTCCCTCTCCTTCACCAGATAACTTACCCCAATGCCCAGCTTGGTGCTAGGTAATTCACAGATGTGTAGTATGTGTAGAATGACACTTCTAACGAAACTGTGTCAAGGCTGGTACTAAACTACACAGAAGAAAGTGCTAAGCCCCGACACCACCCTGGCGGGAGCCCCATGGCCCTTTTCTGAAAAATGAAGAACGATTGAGCAGTCACTCAAGCCCTCGGTGGGCTCAGTCCTCCCTGATTCTCTGTCTTTCTGAAACGTGGAATGGAGATCCGAGAAGTAGTCATGGAATCAAAAGGAGATTTCAGTGGGGCCAGGATAAAGCCGAGCAACAAACATTGGCTCTTTTTTGGAGGCGACTTTTATTATCTTCTACTTTATATAGAATCTCCAATTTGATTTACACTCTCCTGTCTCTGAATAAGCCATGAAGCCCCCAAACATTTCACAATATTAAATTAACTGCTCTAATTTCCCGGGGATGCTCGGATTTCAGCAAACAAAGAGGACTAAAATGATACGAAGGTCTGTTTAGAAAGGAATCCTCACATAAGAACTAAATGCAGACTCCCTGAGAGCAGCATTTTGACTACTGTGTTTTTATATTCTGAGAATATAGGCAAGTCAGAGAGAAAAGCCAGCATGAATGAGGACTTAATCTCCACAGACCACGAACAGTGAGATAGCACTTTTATAAGAATTCCCAATCCCTAAGCATAATATACTCCTATTATCACAGTTCATCTCTTTTGATTACAAGTCCAGATTTTGTAATTGAAGTGTGTTAGTAATATTTTTGTGATTCAAAAATTTTAAGCTCATCTAAATCCTTTAAAAAAATTTAAAAGACCTGATTACAATATTAAAGCAATCTGTCTCCCATCAACAACCAAACCAGAGAGAGAGAGAGAGAGAGAGAGAGAGACAGAGACAGAGACAGAGACAGAGACAGAGACAGAGACAGAGAGAGAAAGAGAATAAAACAGTAACAAAAAAGAATAAAGAAAAATAAGAAAGTCTCAGGATTTAAACAATACATTGGAGTTCTCATAACAAATACCCGGAAAATAGTAATCTCTAGAATTAGGCTTTGAGTATTTGGGGAAAAAAAAGTAGAATCCTCAACTAACAATCTATGTGCAAGGTTTTGCATACCAGGGCATATTCATCCAGTTGTTTCCATCTTGTCCAGATGTTATGGGGACCCCAGTGTGTCGTCAGATGGATGACTAAACTTAGCCTCAGGCCACTGTTGCTCCAAGGGCCCCACATCCAGCTGCAGCATTTTGCTCTAGGACGACAGGCAGCTAGAATTGCTGCAGTCCTCTTTGTGCAAAGGGGGAGAAATAGCTGAGGCTTAGCACCCTCTGGAGTTAAACCAGTTGTTAGTTTCTGAACAACTACCTGCACAAAACCTGTATGAAATTCACAAGGGAAGCCTTAGTAGATATCTAAAGCAAGTTCATGGCCATGGAGTCCATCATTTAATTAAGGATCAGTGTATTAACAGATCCAGAAAAGGACTGGAGTATTATTAGGGGTTTGCATCGTATTAGATATTCAGGATATAGAACGAAGCGTACCATGTCCTTTGAAAATATTTTGAGGAAGGTTACCTAATCTGTGTTGTTTTTTATGTGTCATTATCTTAAAAGTTATAAAAGAATTTTAAAATCTAAACTGAGTTGAATTTGTTTTTGATGAAATACATAGGTTCATATGCATATATTTTGAGGTACACCTTTTTTTCTAGACCAAGGAAAAATATAAGGCTGCAATTATAACAAGAAAACCTGGGGAATCCCTTCTTTCATAAAAAACAAGCCAGAGGACAAAACACAAAGCAACCTTGACATGCTTTTCCTCTTTTCCCCATTATCCAGTTGTCCTTTAAGCAGAAAACAAGAAATCTAGTAGTGCTTCTGAAGGTTGTTTTTTTTTTTTATGACAGTTTAACATTCTTAAAAAAAATCATTGTTGAAGAATAAATTATAAAAGCATTTGTCTGCTGCTGGCTGGGGTCTTTAAAAAATAATAAAAGCTCAAGGTTATTTTAACTGGCAAAAAGAAGAAAAATTATGTTCAAAAGAAATGCATACACTTCATATAATTGAGTACTGGTCACACTTTGTAGGCAAATCAAACACTTGATCTAAGCCACAATTTGCTAATGAATTGTCACTATTTCTCATCATTAAGGAGCTACTGTAATTCCACATTAAAACGATGCCTCGAATGAACAAAAGGAGGTGAATCTATTATTTTGCACATTTAGTACACTTGTCTACCAGACCCAAGAATACATGCATATAGATATGTTTACTGATCCATGAATTATTTAAGTATCTGCAAAGATGCCTGTCTATAGAACTGACAACTTTATGCCTGCTTTTCCTACATACATAGTTATATGTATTAACTTCCTATTGTATACATGTAAATACAAATATTTCTTATAAAATAGGTAAAGCCATTGTGGACCGCTGAGGTTTAATCTCTGCATATGTTTACAGAGATATTTAGATAATTGCTTGTTAGCACTCCAAAGATTTGAATCACAAAACCTACTTTGTAAGGACAGAGTCCTAGGTTAATTAAGTTCTCTGATCAGAACAGCCTGCTTAGGACTGAGCTGTTTGTTCATTTATTCATGGTAGTGTGGGTTGAACCCAGGGCCTTCTCACTGAGCTCTATCCCCAGCTCCCTTTTACTTTATGTGACAGGTTCTAAGTCACTAAACTGCACCTGCTGGGCTTGAACCCGCGATTCTCCAGCCTCAGTCTCCCAGAGTACCACACATGCCCAAGTACGAGTTGATTTTACCAAGTGTTGTTATACATACTTTGCCACATGGGTAGTGTAACAATGCCTCTTATTTAGTATATATCATGTTGCTGTTCGACATATGCAATAACTACATCCTCCTCAGCAGATGATCTTGAAAGCAAGCTCTGTAATAATGCAAACACTGATGATGGATTAGTAACAAAGAGGCAGGCCAGACCTTGGAGAATAAAGGGGAGTTTCACACATCGCTGGGAAATATCAATAACTCTACTTCTGTGTTTACACACTTTCCTCTGTGTTGGGCATTTGGCAAAGGAATTTGTGCTGAAAAATGCAAGTGGTGAATCTTTGCAAACCAATTTAACAGTCAGGATAGGTATGGAGAGGGAGTAAAGCTATTTCATTTGGGCAAGCTTAAATTTCAAATGACTTTCTGGCATTTTTAGACAAGAACAACCATGAGAAAACAAAAAGCAAACCAAACTAAACACTGTATTCATGACAAAATAACTGAATTTGGTTTCTAGCAACTTTTAGACCAAGGGACCACAGGAAGCTTGGTTACTGATGCAAAATGTGTATTTATGATTTAAGGCTGGCCTCATCCTGTGGTCACATCCTTGTATCAGAAGCTGTTTAGCATCAAAACTCATGTGTCCAGTCCCAGGAAACTCATCAATTCTGGACAAATTTCAATGATTATTTATCCTCTTATATCCCTGGGGCTGAGTTAGTTGGAAATAGATTTATTCTCAGAACAGTATCCTCCCCACCCTTATCTTTTAAAACATAAAATGTCTATTGATTCACAAACTCAGTTTTCAGTTACATTGGTTCTAAAAGACTCCTCAGTACATATAATAGGCTTCCCTTTGCATCTCCAGTGAGAATGGTGGGAGCCCCAAAAGTAGCTGAACTGTTCTACTGTATATCTCAACCTTCCTCATTGCGAATTAGAATTCTTTTTAAGAAGTAGGATCTGTGTTTTACTCACTGGCCTTGCTAATGTCATGAATACTCAGAGGCTGGACACATAAATGGCTGTCTCCATAGCGATTAGGGCAGGTCTGTGGTTTCCCTAGTTACACTCTTGAGCGATAACCATCTATGTCTCCTCCTCTGCAAAGGCACAAGAGGGAGGAAAGAGTAAGAAACAGTGAAGATGAAATGTGCTTTTGTTAAACGGGCATGAAAAGTTATCTCCCGCATCTCTGCTTTTTAGTCCTTTTTCTAAATCAACCATGAAAAACTACAGTGAAGTACTAAGGACTTTTTGCTTCCTCCTCTCCCCTCCCCTTGGGGTTTTAGAAAATACTCATTGGAAATAGATAAACTTTTCCAGCCATGTAAATATAACCAATAAGCAGAAGCCAGAGTGAAGGTGTTTCTTCTTAGACAAGATGTGGATGCTCAGTGAGATGCTGGCTTTCATTTGTCTAAAGAACTGCCAGCATCACCTCTCTCAGCTGAGCAGAGTGGGATCAGCCCAGCCTGGGGTCTCTCCCTGATGGTGCATCCAGGCTGTTCTACCTCCTTAGACATTGAAAGACCTTCATGTCACTTTAAAAGAGTCACACAGATCTAATTGAACTATTCTTTTCCTTGATTTATTCACATTTCCAACCCATGCTGATAAACTCTACGGAAGCTCTCAATAATTGCTACCTATTTCAAAAAATAAAATGGAAAGCTAGGTCTCATGGGAATTCTAGTTGAGGGAATTAAGGGGTTCCTATCCATGCTCTGAGTCTCAGTTTCTTCATCTTTAAAATGGAGATAACAGCATTTAGCGCAAAAGACAATTTTAAGTATTAAAGTAATGAAATGCTTTGTTAGATGGGCATGAAAAGTTATCTCCTGCATCTCTGCTTCTTCTGAAGATGTATTTCTGACACAGCTTAATTTTATTTGCTTTAAAACTAATAATATTAAACAAAGGAATGCGCTTTTACGTAATCTTTAATGTCTCTTTCAGCTCCAAGTTATATGACTTGAGATTGATTTTTTATGAGATTCTTAAGAAAACATTCCTGTTCGTCTAACTCAGACCCATCTGTGATTTGAGCATATCACTTTATCCCTTCATTTTTCTGTCCCAGGCCAAAGAATCTATTATTTGAGATATTCAATATATTTTTCCTAGACTGAGGGCAGCAGTGCAGATTCACATGCTTTTCTTACTTCTTTAGCTGCTAGGAGGTTGAAATACAAGAAGCTGCTAAAATCCTACACCAAAGGAAATACAAATTTTTCCCTTCCTGGAAAAATGATGGCAATGCAGTGACATCTTCATAATTCCATAGGGAAGCCCACTAAAGGAAGGTAATTGCAAAATTTAATCACACACTCGATGGCTATTTCCAATTAATAATTATCAGGTAATGTACTAAGCACCCCAAACAGTCAAATGCCACACCATGTACGATGTAGGACTTCTTAATCTTAAAATTTTTTTAAATTTGTACACAAACCTTCAGTGACTCCCTGTGGGCCACATTATAAATTGTAACAACACAGGAATACCACCATCACAGCCACATTAATAAGGGCACGTAGCCCTTATTCATCATTTATTAAGCATCAAGTACTGAGTCAAGCGGCTTAAATGTTTTATGTCAGTTTAGTCTTACTGCAATCTCTGCATTACAGAAGGGGCAAGCAAGGCATTGAACTTGATTCTGAGCCTGGGTGTGTCCATGCTCCTAATGACTATCACTGTTGCTGCAAAACTGGAAATGGCCCAGACACCTCAGTGTGGCACTGTTCCATGGCACCACGGCCCCCATGCAATGTATGTATCACGTGCTTTCACGTTTCTGTGCCTAAGGTGGCCCTCGCCTTCTCTATTTGGGGAACTCCTCCCCATCTATCAAAGCCCTCTTCCAAGGACACATCCTGTAAGAAATCTTTTTGTACAAACCTCGGGCAAAATGAACCCCTTTCTCCGAATTCTCACGACTCTTTCCCTGTACATTTGCTTGAACACTGATTTCAGAGTCATAGGACTACTTGTGAACTCATTGGGAAACTGAGGTTGTGAGAGGTTATGGAGCTTCATCAAGGGAGCTCAAACTGCCTTCCTGACTGAGAAGCCTTGGGCTTACTCACCATGCCTGACGTTCACAGTGCAAAGATAGAGAAACTGGTATGGTTGTGTGGGTTTGAGGCAAGTTATCATAGGCTCAGAAGAGGCTGGTGACAAAAGTTAGGGCCAGGTCTTGGCATCTGTCACTGGGATCCAGTTACTTTCACTGGCCTGTGAGCATTTTTACCCAGATGATGATAGGAGAGAGCAGCACCCTCAGTGATGCTCCCCGTGCCCTCTGTGTGTCCCTCAGTTAGATTCCATGAGTGTCTTGTCCATTTGACCTTTCGGCTCGCTGTGGAAAGCAGACTGACGTTAGCTCCAGTTGATGAGGATCAGGGACAGGTGCCTGAGGACAGGTGCCTAAGGAAATGCTGCAATTCCAGGTCACCTGCTGAGATCCAGTGGGCAAGGGCCTTCTAACCAGTTTGGGACAGCTTAGTGTTTTCTTCAGCAAGAGCATGGCACACCCAGAGAAATGGTTCTCTTTGCTTCAGAGAAGTTGTAAATTGCATAGATTTTAATCAGTCTTCTCTGGGCATATCCTTCCCCAGTGGTGATACCAATTTGTCTTCCAAAGGTGCACAAGCTGCAGGAACCGATATAACTGGGCAGCTCTAACCACATCGCATAGTAGGATGTTGGGGGTCAGTGGCCATTAGCCAGGCATCACTCAAAGGTATCTTCGTGGCAGCATAAGCCAATTAAAGTGTGTCTTGTAAGCTCAGTGTAAGGGGGATATCAGGGCTCCTATAATTAACTGCTGAAAAAAGGGGCGTCAAAACTCAGCAACATGGGCAGTGCTGATAACTACATTCAATTGAGTTAATGTGCAGAATTGAAATACTCTAGGAAAAAGCCAGCTTCTCGCTCTCTCTCTCTCTTTTTTTTTTTACTATTACTTTTAAGGAATAAGGGATGCCCACTGCAGTTAGTAACAGTAGGGGAAATATATATCATCTGCTTTACCTACCCCATAGTGCTGGGCACATAAGAGACATACTTGGCACACCATCTTAGGGATCATATTACATACCACTGACACCCACTAAGATAGGTATCATCTTGCTTGGCTGTTTCTCCTACAACGTGGGGGCTAGAGGGGGAAGGCAACTATAAAAATAGCACAGCTGCTATGGAAAAAAGTTAAACACATGAACCAGCAATTTCATTTCTAGCCAGAAGAACAGAAAACAGGTGTTCAAACAAAAATTTGTGTACAAATGTTCACTGGAGCATTTTTCACAATGGCCAAAAGGCAGAAACAACCCAAATATGTATCAATGGATGAATGGATAAACAGATTGTGGTATATACACACAATGGAGTATTGTTCAGCCATTAAAAAAGAATGAAGTATTGGTACATATTACATAATCAATGAACCTTGAAAACCCTATATGAAATGCAAGAAGGCATGCATGCAAGAAAAACTTCCTATCATATGATTCCATTAATATGAAAAGTCTAGAACAGGTAAATCCAAAGAACTAGAAAGCAGATGAGTTATTGCCAGAGATTGGGGAGAGGGGATAGTAAGGGACTACTTAATGGTATGGAGTTTTCCTTTGGAATGGTGAGAATATTCTGAAACTAGATAGAAGCAATGGTTGCACAACATCATGAATGTGCTAAATGCTACTGAATTGTACACTTTTAAATGGGCAATTC
>RJWM01005582.1:49055-90908 GCA_004363535.1 Dasyprocta punctata
AAAAAAAAAAAAAAAAAAAAAAAAAAAAAAAAAAAAAAAAAAAAAAAAAAAAAAAAAAAAAAAAAAAAAAAAAAAAAAAAAAAAAAAAAAAAAAAAAAGAGAGAGAAAGAAAGAAGGAAAAGAAAAGAAAAGAAAAGAAAGCAGCTCATTCTTTCTGTGGCAGGGAGGAGCTTCCTTAGACCACCATAGCGTGAGAGTAATTTCTCTGTGATGTCACTGTAGGGAAGTAGGGAAGCCTGGGGCAGAATGAGACAGCAAACAAAACTGTCTGGTTATGAGAAGAAACAGTATGTTAGCATTCAAGGAGCAAGAGGATGAAGGGGATTTAATCTACCTACTTCTGAGGATTATTTATAGCAAATTTAAAACGTTTTTTTCCTAACTTGCTTTGGGGACACTGACACTCACTCTGCACTCAGGAACAAAAACAGTATCTATTCATACGAAGCAAATGGGGCCGGTAAGCTGAACGGAAGGAGGGAAATCACCAGCTAGACTCCCAAGCCCAGGATAAAATGTGGTGGGATTAGCCACTGTTTTGTATTTTCTACTTCCCAGCTTCTCCTCTGCATCAGTAGCCAGTGCAGAGGCACAAATAGCTCAGTAGATTGTATTTGCATTTCAGAAGGGAAGTTCATTTCCTTTCTGCCTTCACCCAGACTGGTTCTTTGCCTTCCTTCTCTGGGAAGAGAGACTAAAGGCCTGGCTGTTACTCGGAGGGCCAAAGGAGAAGCACCTCTGACCAGGGACATTTCCTCCCTGGGTGCCTGATCTGGGTGGGCTACAGGAGCCCTGTGACAGGGCTCCTAAGGGAAGGATAGCCTGGAGGGAGGAGTGAAAATGGCCAATCATCTTCCCAGTGATGTTTCCAAGTCTTTCAGGACTCTTTGGAGTGGCTACATTAGTTTCACTAACCTGAGTAAATCCAAAAGTATGAATCAGAAGAGAGCAGAAAAACAAAAGGGAGTCAGGGATTTAGCAAAGTGGCTTAAGCGCCTGCCTGGCAGGCGCGAGGTTGTGAGTTTGATCCCGGGTACCAAAACAAACAAACAAACCCAACAAAAAAGGGAGAAGCCAGAACTACCTATGGAGATGTTTCCACCTGGGTACTTGAGCACCACCTGAGACAGGCTACGTCTAGACGCTTCCGTGTTCAAAGCTTTCTGCTGCAGCTATTGCTACTTAGTCGGCCACGTCAGAATGGAGGGTTTCTCCTGCCTCCCAATTACAGGAAAGGGAGATAAGGATGTTGCTCACGTTTCACAACTGAGGACAAGAGGCACTGCTCTGGATAGGAAAAAAAAAATTGGGTGATTTTCTTTCCCTGATTTGCCAGCAAAAGAGTTTTTATCCTAAGATGATATGACTTGGTGGAAAGAAAGACAGACAGACAGACAGACAGACAAAGAGAAGTGGATAACAAGGATCTTTGATCTTGCTGTGTTGTGGTCTGACTTCTCTGGGCTAAAACGTTCCTCTCTGTAAAACAAAGGCCTGAGAGATGATTCCCAGGGCTCCTCCGGAGTGCACATTTGGCACTCTGAATGTAATCCAGGGTCTGGGTGCTCACAGGAGGAGTTTTCAATTTTGTTTTTGGTACTCTCTAAAGAGTTGGATTTTATTGTTAACGCACTGTGTTGAGAATGTAAATGTGAGTTTGCCTTCTTTTGGGACAGTTGGGTCAAGGGTGCTTCAGTGGATTGGAGGCCTGAACAGTAAGTTGGAAGAGAACTCAAGTGCAATATTAACATCTGCCAAATTGCTCCATTGAAAAGTATGCAGTTCAGAAGCCCCCCACAATGTCTATCAGGTGGTGAATTATATAGGAATCCTTAGGAAGGATGAGACCAGTTCTCAAGCTTCTAGATGTAAACGGGATTCCTTTTTTTTTTTTTTTTTTGGTATTGGAGAGTGAACTCAATACCTCACACTTGCCAGGCAGGCACTATGCTGCTGAGCTATATCCCTGGTGTAAAGGGGATTCCAAATAAGGGGTCAGACTGCTGTGGTTTCTTCTCCTCTATTCCTGGAAAAGTTTCCCTTCCTATTTGTCTCTTAGAACTACCACATTTCTCCCTTCCATGAATCACACAGGCGACTTTTAGAGAGCATCCAATAATTTTTACAGTATCTGACAAGTACACACCTTTTAGAAAGCTGCAGCTAGACTCCCACATACAAAAGGGAACTGGGAAAATGAGAGTCTGTAAGTAGGGAACACAGTCTCTGAAGACAGAAGAAAAGGAAGCAACCTCCAGGTGATATCCTCAAACTGGGTGTTTTACTGAGATGTTCTATAGACACAGAAGTAAAGAACAGTCCTGTGACTTCCTCTAAGGTTCACCACTAGAGTACAATTGAAATGCAATCTGCCCTCTCCTGGAGATGGTCTTTGGAACTGCAGTGCTCTTTCTGGTAATTTCCTATTTTTGATATTCCAGTTAAAGGCTAGCACCCTAAGTAACTTTGGTTTGGGAAAAACAAGATCCTTTCAACTGAGACCTGAGAAAAGAAAATCCTCATTTGTAGATCAAAAGTAATGTTTTCTCCATGAGCCAAATTCTACTTACATAATATCCTGCCTTCATTCATGTATTCCTGGAAAGAGCCTCTCTTACTTACAGGACACCTGCCTGCATCTGTTCCTGGCTTTTGGAAGCCTGAGCCAGTGGGCTCCCAATGGATGAGCTGTGTCTTACATTCCTCAAACTCCCTCATTCCATTTTTTTCTTAATTTTTTTTCAAGTTTATCACCTAAAGTTTTCATGTTCGTCCTAGATTGTTATTCACATGTTTTCTTGGGCATTCACATTCTGAGGTTAATCTCAGCATAGGTTACTACCCATCTCCACCTCCTCCATGCTGATTTCTAGGCCAGGCTGGGTGCAGGGATCTGAGGGTTCCCATATAAGTGTGGATGGTGAGTTCTCCAAACAGAGTGTAAATGAGGTTTGTGTGTGTGGGGTGCTCCATAGTCCTGCTACATGGACAGATGCCATCTCTAAGACTTCAAAACTGCAAACTCTGAATGCATACAATCAGAGGAAAGGGTTGGACAATCAGAGCTAACATTTCCTTTGCCTGTGATGGATAGCCACTTTGGAAAGGCTTCCTGTCCTGCTTTTTCCTTGGGTCAGCAGTGTGGTGGAAGCAGTGGGTGGAGGGACAGGGTCTATTTTAGTCTCAGTGTTTTATACCAACCCCTCCAAGAAGAGAGCGGCACCAGAATTGTCTCTGTACAAAAGGTTTGCATTAACTGTAATGAAGCAAATGACAAAATCAATAAAGCAGGAATTGCGCGGCTGTCATAAAGATGATGTAAATCCAGGGTTCACGATGGTTATGAAGCTATTTAGAATTGTAATTAAAACCAGGACCATTTTTTTCAAGATAAAAGCCCCTTTGACAACCATAAATGCAAGCTACAGGAAATTTTCAACAAATATATTCAAAATTAATGTATGGTACAAAGATGGCATAAATTAAGTGAGGATAATCCATAAGCCCAGGCTTCAGAATGTAAGAGCACTGAGTAAAGAGATTTCGATTTCACGTTTGGTTTTCAAGCAATGTGGTTTTCAATTTTAATCAAGTTAAAGCTTGACAGAGCACTTAGAGACCCTGAGTGAATGGCAGATTTCTGACAACTACTTTTCAGTGAGACTGAAAATGCTGTCTCTGTATTTGCCCAACTCTTGAGGTCTGACGGCACTGGTTATTTTATGCATCTCATATATTCCAGAAAAGAACCTAGGGGTGTGTGTGTGTGTGTGGACAGGAGAAGATGACCTTTTAGTTTTATTTGGGTGATGGTTTAGGATGAGGGAGGCAAGAAGGGGAGGGGTCTAACACATTTTCCAAGCCTCAAGAGTTTTCCTTGGACTTATTTTCTGAATCCAGATTCCAAACTTTAACACTGAGATTTCCTCCCTGCTTACCTGCCTACCTTCTAACCTCAGAGCATCACGGTTTGCCTTGATGTCATTCATAATGCTAAGATGTGGATGAGTGTCCCCAAAGGGTTCAGGTGTTAAAAGCTTGGTCCCCAAGGTAGAATTACTCAAGTGACTGAGTGCATGTCCTTGAAGAGGACTGTGAGACCCCAGTCTTTTCCTATACTTCCTATATGCCAGTGAAAAAAATAAAACTAGAAATGATGAGTATGTCTTCTAGGCTGAAAAGCCACTAAAATTAAGGATGCGCAATTCTTTCATTCCAATTTGACTGCAAAGTACAGAGAAGGAGGTGCTTAATGGGTAGGAATTGGGGTGCCCCAAGATTTTAGACTTGTAGTACTCATGGTTTTTATTTTCTGTATTTTATGATGGTTTGATATCTTGTAAGAGGGAGGTTTGCTGCTAGAAAGAGATTGTGAGAGCCAGTTAATACCTACAAATAGCCCTGTTAGTGACCCCAACTTCCACATATACACGAGTGAATCCTGAGTCCATACCTTCAGCCATCTCTGCTAGCTCACATAACCAGCCACTATTTCCTCTACCCTAAATCAACTCTTCCCAGGTACTAACTAGAAATAGTCTCCATACCTCATGACCTTCGGGATTTATTCACACTAGCCAGTCCTGAGCTCTCCCCGGCTCTGTCTTGTCTTTCTCATAGGAACTCAGTAAGTCCGTGCTGAGGTTTCCTGTCAGTCCCTCTTCTGCCTTTTTACCTGTTCTGGTCTTTCTCCTAGTGGCCCTGCATAGTGTGCAAGGCCTCTCATTTCTAAGGGCAATGAATAACAATAAACTTATCCTTCAATGGCATTGACTACTCAGCATCACCTTTCAGTCACCTTATAAATTAAGACCTGGTCAAAGACAAAGGCACTCAGGGTCTAGAGACAGCCTCTGCCAACTGTCTGAATGATCATGGGATAATTTAATCTCCAATTTTTAAAAGGAGAAGTTTAGATCATATGATTTATTTTTAAAACCCTTTCTAGCTAGTTAAGTCTGTGGCCTGGTAGAGTGAAGTGAATTCTAATCCTCCACCCCAATTCAATAGGCAGTGAGGCTGGCAGCCCTAGAAGGACTGCATGCCAGCCAAACTACTTACCATAAAAGTGCATTTCATGCCTGCTTCAGCAGTAAAGTGGGCAAAGAAAGAGCATCATTTTTGGAAATCTAATTTCATTAAGGAGCTGATTCCAGAAAGGGTCTTGAATTGATAGTGTACTGAGAAGATTCATCTTCCACAACAAGGACCAATGTAGCCAAGAAAATGTGCGCTTCTACATTTCAACTGTACTGGTTGACAGAGAGTTGCCCAAACTTCATCAATCCATCTTAATTGCTGGCAAGGTATGAACACTGTGGAGCAATTTCACAGGGGACCCAAGAAAAGTTTAGTGCCAGTCCTCAAATTAAGGTGGCCTGGGACATATGAAGAGGATCCAAGAAAGTTTGATTCAAGCCATTCAATATCTGTTGCACACAGTAAATTAGTTCCTTAATATCCAAAGCAAGAACACCTAGCTCGGAAGCCCTGACACTTTGGTGAGCAGGGCAAAAATGAACCCTTTCTCACGTTGGCAGCTGGTTAGCAGCAGCAAGACCATCGGCAGTGGACCAGTCTTTCCTTTAGACAGAGACCAATGGAGGACAATTTCCAAGGCAGACCTGAAGTTGAGAATCTTGGATCTGTGGTCTATATTTAATTTACCTGCAAAAATATGCCGAGAGGCTGACACAGGGTCAAAATAATCCTTTGGGCTATTTAAAATAAGGCATTGGATGTAAAAATGCAAATAAAAGGGATTGCGGGTAGGGACATTTTGCTTAAGGAAAATTTTGAAAAATTTTCATTTGTTTCAACTCCTGGGTACTTCAATTTTGAGTGTGAGAAACTAGAAAAAAAATAATCACAATTAATTGACATTTTACTCCACAATGGAGGTACTTTTGATCAAGGTACTCTGTCATTTGGCCATGCCCCTCTCCCCACTGATTTCTCTCTCATTTCTAACTTCTAAAGATTGTCTTAGAGAAAGTCGGCTCTTATCTTCTTCACTGTCTGGCCTTGGTAACAATGTAGGCTGGGAGTGAATAAGGAGGAGACCAATACTCTGCAGCAGACGCTTAGTACAAGCCCGGAAGCGTTTGCAGACCCACATTAAGAGCAGTCTGTTTACACCATCACGAAACTGAATTTACCTGATGATTCAGTATTTGAATTTTCTCAATGAATAAAGGCACTGGATATTTTCAGTCATCAGGCAGAGGCAGGAGCACACTTTGAAGTTGGGTGTGGTGTCCTTTTTTTAGAAAGAAGCAAGCAAACATTTATTGGTCTGCGAGTTGAATATACTTAAGTAGACAAAAGCGAGATTCAGGCAGTGATCTAATTGACATTTTACTTGGGCATGAGAACTGGGGCCGGCCCAATGGCAGGCAAATTCATTTTCCAAAGGTCACAGGGTTGGCTGCTGGTGATTCGTTGTTGAAAGATATTTCAGGGCTGGTCAAGGCCACACTCAGAGATCCCGGTGGAATACAAATAATCCCCCTCACTGGAAAGTGGCAGTCACAACTGTGGGTCAGTGTGGTTGCACTTATACAATCAGCAATGATCATAGTTTCCAGTTACAAGAGGTCAGGATGGCAGGGACAGAGGCGACTTGGGGCACAGCCAGCTTAGTCCTCTGAGCTCTCGTGGGGGGAAAGTGCATTCTTGGCATTTGATGCCCAAGCAGTGAGTGAAACAGGAGAGTTCCCATGCTGCGGGCTGAGATCAGATGGATTTAAACTTTTTTTTAAATACATAAATATATCTGCATGGTCAAAGAAAGTTCAGAGCCCCTCTGCCCCTGTCCCCTAGTTCCAAAATTTACTTTCCCAGAAGGAATTACTTTTAGAATTTACCAAGAAGTTATCTACAAATATTTCACATATACAAAAGCGTAAGAGAACAACTACAGGTACACTCATTCGATGACACATGACGGGGACTGGTTCCAGGATGTAGGTGTCCAAAATCACAGATGATCAAGTCCCTTATATGAAATGGCATAGCATTTGTACAGGACTTACACACATCCTTCTGCATACTTTAAATCATCTCTGTATTACTTCGATACCTCATTCAATGTAAATGCTGTGTATATAGTTGTTATGCTATATTGTTTAGTGGAGAACAGTAAGAGCCTATACATACTTAGCACAGCCATAGTTTTTTTTTTGAGTATTTTAAATCTGTGATGGTTAAATTGAAGGACACAGAGTCTATGGATATAGAGGGCTGACTGTACATTGTTTTAAACACCCAAATGTCAAAGACAATGTCCAGATCACTCTGCACTCTTTTCTCATTTATGAAATGTAGATGTTGTTTTGTATCAAAGATAAAGCTCAATCTTGTTCTTAACAGCTCTATAATATACCATGAGTGAATATATCATGATTCACTTATCTAGTATTCTGCTGATGGGCGTTCAGGTGGCTCGTGAGACATTTTCTCCACAAGTGACACTTATCTATACAACTCTGGGACTTGTCAGAGTTTATCTTTAAAGTAAATTCTTCCGATTGATAGGTTGAAGTGTATTTTTGATTTGGGCAGCTGATGCCAGATTACCCATTAAGGGGGTCATTCCAGTCAGCAGTCCTTTGTCACTGGTAAGGACCGCCCCCACCCTTGCCACTTTAGTGTTCTCTGAATTCTTACTGAGCACTCAAGAAAAGAAACCTCTTTAATCACGTCTAAATTTCCTGGGGAGAAGTTGGATATGCTGTCTAGAATCAAGACAACCATGACCAATATATATTGATTAAGGCTTTCTTTGCCAACTTATGTTAGCTTTCTAAAACAATGGGATATAGCACAGGTTTTCCCTACTCTGTTTTTTTTTTTTTTTTTTTTTTTTTGTCATTGCAGTTAAGTAAAATATATTCTTTGTAGAAATATTTTAAAAATAGGTAAAATAAATAAACAAATAAATAAAAGCACTCTCAGGTATTTACCCTAGAGAAATGAAAACATATCTACCTAAGCACCAGTGTAACTACTCATAGCAACCTTATTCGTAATACTTGAAACTTGGAACCAACACTAATACCGTCAATAGGGACAGATAACACACGGGAGTATATCCACAGAATGGAATACTACTCAGCCATAAAAAGAACAAACCATTTGACAGACAATACAAGACAAATTGGAAAGTGTTATGTGGCATGACAGAAGCTTATCTGCACAAGAGAACATACTATATGATTCCATTTATGCAAAATAGTTCCATAGGCAAAACTGTACTGATGGAAAGCAGACTGGTGGGTGGTAGGGACCATGCAAGGGAGAGTGGGTTGTATGGGGTACAAAGAACATTTCTGGCAGTGGTTTAAAAGGCTTTGAACAGGACGGTTAACATGAATATATTTTATCCAGACTGGATTATACCCCAGTACATTGGTTAAAATAATTAAATCACCTAAATTCCTATCACTTAGAGATAATAACGGTTAACATTTTTAATTCATGTCTTCCAGACTTTTTCCCATATAAAATACATACATAGGTAAAGCTACATTCAAACTTTTAAATGTACCTTTTAATTTTTATTTTTTATTAAATAGGAATATGTGCTATGGTAATTTCCTTAAAAAAATCTTGAAATACTGGTTTGCATCTGTCATGGTTTAATTCTCGTTTCAAACTGTTTTGCCTTCCTAAAAGGAAGAGTAGACTACCTCACCTTCCCCCCCAACTGAGCCATTGGTAAAACATCCTGCTGGAGTGGCCAAGTTGGGGGAAGATCTGTACATCCTGGAGTCAGTCAGTCTGTCAGTCTCTCTGTGTCTGTCCATCTCTCACACGTCCTTTTCCTCCTTACTACAAGATGTGTGGATTAAAATGAGCCCAGGCAGACGGCAGCGGCTCACAGCCCAGTGCGGGTTCTTTTTCCAAGGTACAGGCGGCGTCAGCATCTGCTGAGTGCAGAGCCAGGCTCCAGTCACAGCTTGCAGAGGAATCACAGGCAGGAGCCCCAGAAGGCTCCCAAGAAAATCAGAAGCACTCCACCCTTCACTGTTCTGGGGAAACAAAGGCCCCCAAGTGGCTGAAAGGGGGCTTTGTTCTCTGGCTCTGCTCCCTGTGAGGCCCTGGCAGTCAGAAGCGCATTGTCAGGATGGGACCTCCTTGCTGACAGCATTCCAAGGCATCCACACATCAAGAGCAACAAAGGCTGGGCTAACAGGCACACAGGAGTCGGTGCAGCCACCATCCTTGTCCTTCTCTTCCCCAGTCCTGGGGGGATGCCAAGCAGCAAGTCCACCCTACTTAACAGACACTTGCCTAGCATGTGTGGAATTTATCCCCTTGGTATTCTCCAGCCTACTTTAGTTGCAGTTAAAATCTGGATAAATTCCCCTATTAAGAATCATTAATAATTTGAGTCAGATTAATGTAGTTTCATATTTCAGCTATGCTCTGTGACCTTGGAGAAACCACCCACACTTGCTAAGTCTAAATTTCTTCATCTTTAAAAGAAAAATAATCCCACTAACCCCACTGGGTAGTTACAATACTTAGATGAGATAGCTAACATTGAAATGCTTTCTACATGTCACTGCTGACTACTTTCCAAACATTAACTGACTGAGGTACAGCCTTTAGTATTGGGGAAGAAACCAAATTTACAGAAGGTGGTGACTTACTCAGGACCAATGGAGAGGCTGGGACTTACACCTTCACGTCTCCTTACTGCTGTGCCAAGTCCTTATTCATCATGTCAACTGTTCCAAGCAATATAGAATTAGGGGAGCAGAAGGAGAAAAGTGTAGACTCCTGGGCCTTGGTGCATTTGTTTATCCACAGGTGTCTGGAATCTGCATTCTTAATAAGATACAGGTGCTTCTGGACCAGGTGGTTTTCAAGCCACATTGTAGAAATATTGTGCATGGCTACAGTGAAACAGTGCAATTATGGCTGGGTAAGTATTACAGTTTGAGCAACCCTAATCTGAAAATCCAAACTCCTCAACATGACAGCACAAAATACCAAGAAAACTATGTACAAAATTATTAAAGATTTTGCATAAAATTACCCTTATCCTGTAAAGTATATATGAAAAACAAATGAACTTTACTTAGACATGGATCCTATCTCCAAAATGTCTCATTAAACACATGCAACTCTACCGAAATCTGAAAAAAAATCTGAAATTTGAAACACTTCTGGTCCCTAGCAATTTAGGAAAAGGATATTCAACCTAGTCTTTTTTTTTTTTTTTTTTTTGGTACTGGAGATCAAACTCAGGTCCTTGTGCTTGCCAGGAAGGTGCTCATGCAGCTGAGCTAAATCCCCAGCCCTCAGTCTAGTCTTTAAAAAGTAAATGGAGAGAAATTCCAGTGTGGGCCAAGGATAAAAGGAGGGAGTTGCAGGATTTATAAATCCTGAACTCTGCTCTATTTGTAAAGAACAGTCAGTCAATGGCAGATTGAGATGATGCTGGGGCCAGGAGCCACATAAATGCACGTGTACTGAGCAACAATCTACCTAAATAAATGACGCTGAGTCACACTAAAGAATGAGGTGGTCCCTTAGGATTCAGAGAGTTTCAGATGCGTCAGTAAAAATGGCCAGTGATGTGTGACACAGAAAGCAGTAGAGCAGTCACCCGCTCCAGGACTGGGTCAAGTCCACACTCGATGTTGTCAGCCCAATTCCTGGCAGAGTTTGGCCTCAGAACATGATGCGATATGGCAGAAAGAAGTTCAGCCCCAGAGCAGGTGTTTTGCTTAGTGCAATTAGCAATGGTCCATGAGAACTGGCTTCAGGAGTACTCGCTCCTGAATTTGTCTCTCCCTTGTCACCTTGATTGCTTCCTTCAGAGTGACCTTTCCCTGCATTTGGAGGCAGCTGGATTTTAACTGGCTGATGGAATTATGGCATTGTGAATTGCCAAGATATTAGTAAAGATCATTTTGTGAACACCTGGGACTGCAGGAAAACCCACCAAAACTTTCCATTCACAAAATCTGCTTGCAGCAGGTTGGCCTGAGTATACAGGAGGCACAAACTCAGGCAGGGGCCTGTGGTTGAACCTGATGCATGGATGATTTGATTTGGCCTGCGTGGTGTGGATACTCATTCTTTAGATTTTCATTTTTCCTTCTTTCCTTTACCCCTCCCTTCTTCCATCTCTCTCTCTTTTCCTTATTTTATTTACTTACTTAACTTACATAGTGCTGGGATACAACTCAGGGCCTCCTGCATCCTAGGTAAGTGCTCTACCACTGAGCTACAGCCCCAGTCTGACACTCAATATTTAAAAAGGTTTTGCTTTAAGTGCCAACATCTCAACATCAGATGATTTCACATAGGAATGTAAATTTTTGGTTCTTTTGGAAAAATGAAAAATTGTTAAAGCTAGGCCCCCAACGCACCTGCTAGAAGAAAACAGGAGTGAGTATCAGATGGGGTTCACAGCTCCAGTTAGCTGCAGGTTTTACACCCTAAACAGCACTCAGTCTGCATCCAACTGTCTGTGTCACCTCACAGTATTCGAGTTTTCAACTCCTTATGGAAGGTTTCCCTTCAGCACATCAGATCAGAGAAAATACCTAAGACCACCCAATCAACCCCAAACCCTCCTTCTCCTCAGCCCCACGGCCAACAGCCCAACTGTGATTATCTCTCCTGCATCAATGAAGGTGGACAAATATGCAAGGATGGGGTGTAGAACAGTAATATTTATTGAGCATCTACTTGGTGTCAAGCTGTGCACTAAATTCTTCCCATCTGTCATTTCATTTAATCATCCTTATTTTTTCTGAGATGGAAACAAAGGCTCAGGGAGGAAAAGCTCAGGTCCAAGATTCACTAACTAGCAAAGCACAAAGAAGAAACCTCTATCAGAGACTGAGAGTCTTTGGGTAAGAAGCAGGCTGGTAACTCTTCCTTTACATGAGCTGACATGATGATAGGACTCTGCAGAAGCTTGTAGGACTAGTGAGACAGGCCTGCTGGTGCGCAAAGAGTATATACTATGTCAAAGAGAGAAGGGGCAATTTAGCCACAGCCTGTTGTTGCCAAGCAAACCTGAGCACCCAGCATTAACACATCTGATTTTCCACAGGATCTGGAAGTTCACAGTTTCAAGCAAAAATTCACTTTCTTGGAAGGCGGGGGGAGTGCAGTGCTAGGGATCAAACCCAGGGCCTCATACATGCTAAACAGGGGCATTACCACGGAGCTACACTTCTCAGCCTTACTGAGTTCTGAAACCCCATATAAAACACAAAACGTAAAACTGGCTTTCTATATGCCGTAAACTAAAACTAGATCCATGCCTATCACCATGCACTAAAATAAAGTCAAAATGGATCAAAGATCTGAATATTAAAACAGAGACACTAAACTTACTAGAAGACAGAATAGGTAAAAATCTCGATGATATAGGAGTAGGCAGAGAGTTCATGAACAAAAATCAAATTGCACGGGAAACACTTCGCAGAATCAACACGTGGGATCTCATCTCATTAAAAAGTTTTTGCATGTCCAAGGAAATCTCCAACAGTGTAAAAAGAAAACCCACGAATTGGGAAAATATCTTAGCCAATTGTCCATCAGACAAAGGACTTCTACCTAAAACATATAAAGAATTAAAAGAAATCAGGCCCCTAAAATTCAAGGACCCAATCCAAAAATGGGCATCTGAGATGAATACATACTTCTCAGAGAAAGAAATACAAATGGCAAATAAATATATGAAAAAATGTTCAACATCAATGGTCATTTGGGAAATGCAAATTAAAACAACACTGAGATTCCATCTCACTCCAGAAAGAATGGTCAAGTTTAAAAAATCAAGTAACAACAAATGCTGGAGGGGCTGTGGGGAAATAGGAACTCTTCTCCACTGTTGGCGGGAGTGTAGACTGGTGCAACCACTGTGGAAGTCAGCGTGGAGATTCCTCAAGAAGCTAGGATTAGAGATTCCATTTGACCCAGCTATCCTGCTTCTGGGCATTTTCCCAGAAGAATTGAAAACATCATACCACAGTGATATCTGTGCACCCATGTTTATAGCAACCCAATTTGTAATAGCCAGATCTTGGAAACAACCCAAGTGCCCATTAATCAAAGAATGGATAAAAAAGGTGTGGTATTTTTATACAATGGAGTACTACTCAGCTATTAAGAAAGATTGCATTGAGACTCTTATAAGTAAATGGTCACGACTTGAGACCATACTCATAAGTGAGATAAATCAAACCCACATGTGTAAATACCGTATTGTCTCCCTAGTGTAAGAAACTGAAAAAGTATATATGATCCAAAATCTATAATAAATACTATGGAAGGGTAAAAAACAGCTCGAAGAGCAAAAGTAACTGGGAAGGGAAAAGGGGGAAAGAGGGAAGGGAAAAGGAAAAGATATAAATCTGTACATATGTATATGTAAGATAACTAAAACGAACACACTGTTGAATGTATTTGTTATTGAGAAAGAACAATTAATACTATGATTAGATCAATTTTACATGTCTATATCTGTTAATGTAAACAACCATTTTATTTTATTTTATTTATTTATTTTTTTTGTGGCACTGGGGATTGAACTCACAACCTCGCGTCTGCCAGGGCAGGCGCTTAAGGCACTGAGCCAAACTCCCGGCCCTGGTTTTTTGAGGCAGGGTCGCACTACGTAGCTCAGGCCGGGCTTGCGCTCGCGTTGTAGCCCAAGCTGGCCTCGAACTCACAACGCTCCACCTACCTCATAAACAACCATTTTAAAGATAACGATACACAATATTGCAACCACTGTCATTTCTAACATCCTGTTTTGTAAACCTGTAATGTTACTGTTGTGCATTTACTCTAGTCGTTTGTTTGTCGGTTTTGTTTTTTGTCTTTGTTATATATGTCTTTTTTTTTCTGCTTAAAACAAACAAACAAACAAACAAACCACAAAACGTTATTGGAAGTAGGATTTGGTCCAGAGTCCTGACAGCCATTCAACTTCCATTAGGCAGCACAGGCAGCCTCACTTTCCACACTTGTAAACTGGTCATAATCACAAGGCTACTGTGGAGATTAAATGAGATAATAGACAAAAATGAGTAAGAATCCTATCTGGCAACTAGTCAGTGCTCCATAAGAACTTATTACCTATCAAGAAGAGAGTTTCTGTGTGAGGTGGCTACTCCCATGTTGATTCTGTGTGAGAGCAGGGGAAAGATAGAAGCATTTTGGGCTAGAGGATTTTGTAGGAATCTCAAATATGTCTTCCTTTGAGCCCAGGAAATTTTGGCTGTGTGAGCAAAAAAAAAAAGGAACACAGCTTTCATAACAGAATGTCAATTAGCTGCAAAATCTCAAAACTGCTGCTAGACCCTGTACTGTATCAACCAACCTTTAGCTGCTGGGTACTTGTTTGTCTGGTTAGGTGGTTTTCCTGGCAGACATAAGAAGTCTCACTGGCATTTAGAAGTCATTTACGTTTGTACGCTTATGCCTGGGGATTGGTTATAGAGCCAGCCTTAAAAAAGAATGTTACAATGGCACATAATGGCTGTGGATGCAAACAGACACATTGTAACACATCCACTTTCTGAGCTGAATGCTTGCCCCTGGCAGGGTGGGCGCTGCGCATACCGCCATGTCAGTTCTGACACCACAAGCGCACTCTGAAACACCAGCACCAGCAAAAACCCACCGGCATCCTTGAGCAGTGCTGCAGCTGGGATCTCAGACTCTGTACTAACAAATTTCCTGAACCCAGCAAGTAGCTTTGGTCCCTGGCTGACCAAGTCTTCTTGACCTGAGCTTTGAAGAATTCTCCTTCCAGAACCAGCCGGTTTATCTAGGGCTAAGGTAGCACGCTTTTCCAGAGTGATGAGAATACTGGTTGAACTCAGCTCTTCTATAGAAATCCCTAACTAGTCTTCAGGATGACTGATGCTCTCAGCCCCAGTTCAGAAAGTCACTTCCAGGGCAATAGCTATCTTTCCTACTTTCCTGTTCTCTGTGTGCAAGCCCAGCCCAGACCCCGAACCCTTCCTTGAGTCCAGTCACAAGTCTGGCTCTGTGACCTGAGACCTGCTGACACCCCAGTTATCTTTTCTGTTGTCCCCTATCTGATTCTGGCTTCTTGATCCTACTGCCAAATTTTATCTCAAGGAACAAACCTAGTTCCTGCCAGATGGAAGATGGTCTCAGAGAATTATCAGACTTTGCCATTGGAACAGACTTGAAAGATTAAAAGATTATCTATCTCGTGATTTTTCAAGCTTTTCTTTTCTCCTTCACTAAGCTCTTGGGTGTACAAAAATCTCATATTGAGCCTTCAGGTCTATAAAAGGCAATTGAAATCATCATTATTGAAAAGTGACTTTTTAATTTGTGTACTTTTGAAGTGCTGGAGTTTCTCAGAACACAATTTGAAATCTGCTAATCATATGTCAATGATGCATTTTAATAATGAGGAAACTGAGACCAGGAGGCTACGTGACAGCCAGAGGGCAGCCTTAGGATTGGTTTCCGATGGTTCCTGGTACGAATTATCACAAACTTGGTGGTGACTTAAAACAGAATACGTGTACTTTCTTAGAGTCTTGGAGGTCAGAGTCTGGATCCGGTTCAGTGAGCTAACATCAAGGTGGGCGGAACTTGAGTCTTTTGGACGCTTTGGGGGAGCTGCTGTCCCCCGACTGACTAGGGGCTGCCCAGGATGGGGCTGTTCTCACACCCTGCATCACATGGCCTTCCCTTTCTCTGCTTCCAATTCGTGACTATCTTCTTAGAAAGACCCTTCTAATGATATTGCGTACCCTTAGATAATCCAAGATAATCTACCCATTTCAAGATCCTTTATTTAATCACATCTGCAAAATCCCTTCTGCCACACAGGGTACATAGTCACATATCCTGGGAATTAGGATGTGGCCTTTTGCGGGGAAGGGATTATCATTACCATAGGTGGCAGTTAACAGCTGTCACTAAATCCAGAATTCTTGGGCTTTCTGGGTACTTTCTGTGTGTCAGTGGTGACATGGTAGAGGCACAGGGTGAGTAGGGGGTGTGTAACCTCTGTTCCTCTGACCTGTATCCTCGGTGCCCCACTGAAAGAAATAAGACAAGGAGGGATGCAGTTAAATACTTTTAAAAGCCAGGGTTATCTTGGGGCCAGGGCACTGTGAGCATAACCTTTTGCTTTGGGTGGGCATTTGTCTAGGAAGGGAGGATTTAGTCTGTTAGATGTGATAACTTGAGCCGAATTAATTGAGATAAAATAAAAGCAATAATGATTATTCTTCATAACAACAGCATGCAGTAGGTAATGCTATTTCCCTGTTACTGCACAGATGGAGAAATGGAGGCTAAGAAAGAAATATGTGATTTGGTGGGAGGGAGGGGAAGTAAAAAGGATTGAGATGTGATATTTATGTATCCATTGCCTCATGATTAACGTACTCACTATGTATCATAAACATATACTTATTTTAAAAAGGAGAAAAATAATGAAAAAAATAGTTTACTTAATTAAAAAAAAAATCACACAGGTGGTAAGAACCAGGATTTGACTCCAGGCAGGCAAACTGCAGAATATTGTCAGAAAGTCATCCTCAGTGTTACTGCGAGAACACAGGCCCAGACCCGGGAAGGCTCTTCAGACCGTAAGTCTTCTCTGAAAGACAAACTCTGATGCTCATATTGGGTCTTGTTTTGTGTTTTGGCTGGGGTCTGAACCCAGGGCTTTACATATTCCAGGTATGTGCTCTACCACTGAACTACCCCCAAGACTCTCAGCTTTACAATCTGAAGATCTCAGTAACTGCAAGATATTGTGAAGGACTGGAGAAAAGATAAAAGAGTTTATCTACACATTTGAAAGCTCATACTTTCAGGATAGGGAATGGAGGGATGGATGAATAGGCAGAATATGGGATTTTTAGGAAAATGAAATTATTCTATAAGATACTGTAATGGCAGCTACATGCCATACATTTGTACAAACCCAAGTATACATTACGGAGAATGAACCTTAAGCTATGGAATTTAGGGACATTAGTTAATAATGCATCCTCATTGAGTCAGCAATTACAACAAACTGCCACCTAATGAAACATGTGATTAGAAGAAGAAACGGTGTGCACGTGCTGTGTGAACAAGGGGACTGAAATTCTCTATGTTTTCCTCTGATTTTTTTCTGTAAACCTAAAGCTGCTCTAAAAGGTAAAATGGTAATTAAAAAACAAACATCCAGGCAACGCGGTGCATGCCTACAATCCTAGCATTCTGGGAGAAAGAGACAGAAGGATTATAAGCTCCAGTCCAGCCATGGGTAACTTAGTAAGACTCTATTTCAAGATAAAATGTTAAACCAATAGGACTGAGAACGTCGCTCACTATAAAGGCTTTGGACCCAATCCCTAGTACCACTTTCCAAAAAAAAAAAAAAAAAAAAAGTCAACAAATAACAAAAACAAAAGCCAATATAATAACAATTATAGTAAGACAAAAAGCTTACACTTTTGGACAGTCTTGAGGGGTTTTTCAAAATTCCTCTTTTACTTGTGACTGTAACAGCCTGCCTGCTCCTGCCTTTTGTCTTGGCTGGAAGTAAAAGGCAAAAACACTCTTCAGCACTCCCCACTGATCTGAGCCTGCAGTGTGCTTAAAGCCCCCGCCCCACGCTTACCACACCTCGGAGCTTTCCCTGGCCCGTGACTCAGCAAAGCACTCGCAGAGAGCCCAGCTCACACTTCCATCCTGTATGAGCCTTCGCAGGACCAGCTCTCCTGCTGTGAGAGAGCTCCTGAATTTCTTTGAACCTTAATTTCCTCCTCCATATCTAGAGAAAAATGAGCTTTCCCCCATGATGATCCTGCAAGGTCGTTGTAGTAATCAAGTTAGTTAACGCATGCGAAGGCTTCGTGTAAACCGTGGAGCAGTGTACAAATATAAGGAACACCTTCTCTCTGTTTGATTCTTCAGTAGTGTTTTTCTCATCTTATACATTAGGAGATCAAGGCTAAGGATGGTTAGAAAACTTGCCCAACTTACCACATAGGTGGCAAGCAGCAGAGCCGAAAAAAAAAAAAATCAGGCCTTACTCCAAAAGTTACCCTTTTAATTATTATACTCAATTGACTCCAAGAAGATAAAGAACTAGAACATGAACAGTTAACACAGTCTGCAAGTGTGATCTGTAATGTACCATTTCCTCTCTTGCTAAGCCCTTTTCATTTACTCTTTAGTGTGAAAAATCTCTAAGCAAAAGCTCAGTCCAGTGGCAAATATCTCCAAATATCCCCTGTGTCCAATTTCAAGGGGCCCCGAGCCCCTGTACCTTCTAGCCAGGGCACAGACAAGGAAGGATTCTAGTTACGCACTTGTTTTAAACAAGTGTTTGCTGTGGATTTTGTGCTCAGAGGAGTTAAATACCTATAACAAGTTTTAAAAATTTGGTCTACAAATAAAATTCCCCCAGATAATAAATTTTAATGCTGGATCAAGAATAATTGTCTCCATTATCCTGAAAAACATAAAGGCTTCTCTGAGCTCTATTCTTGCTGTTTTCATTTTATTCTTTGCTCCTAAGATATAATCCTGCTCATTCATTCAGGGTGTTAGCTGTTCTTTAAATGTTGTGCTGTTGGGCACCTACTATGCTGCACGCAAAGGGCCAACTCTACAAAATCAAAGGGTGAACAAGCAGACCGGGCGTCTCTCTGTGTATGCCTTGTGGGCGCTTGGAGAAAACAGACAACTATGCAGAAACTTCTAACTCAGGGTGGGGGTGTTAGAAGGATATACAAAGCCCAACAGAAAACCTCTAGTAAAGTCTATGAAACTATGTCATCAATGCCTGGAAGGAATTCTGCTTGTCACTGAGATGCCTTTCAGTCCTTGGTACACTGCCTGGGAGGGGGCACTTTGCACCCCCTCTCCTTGCCTTTAGATAATGCTGTAGCATATCTTTCCCAGGCTGAAGGAGTTTCATTTACCTGTTTCTTTTGTTTTTCCTGCTTCAGGGAATTTAATGGACTCGTATTTATCAAGTACTTCACTGTGGGCCATGGGGCAAATATGGAAGAACACTTAGAGAGTACTTGTCTTATTACCTATGCTTCTTTAGGTATCTGTTGGTCTCCTGTAGACAAAAATTTCTCAAAAGCAGGGATTGTGCCTTATTCTATTCCGCACCCCCCCACCCCCCGGACTAACTTTGGGCCAGGCAAGAGTAAGGGTTCAAGAAAGATAATGTGGAAAGAACGGAAAAAAGGAAGAGTGGGAAGAAGGAAGGAGGGGAGGGAGGGAAGGCAGGAAGAAGAGGGGTGGCCAGCTAGGGCCCCTTTCTTTAGACCGTGTATTTGGGAGCAGCAGCAGTTCTGAACTTTACACTCTCGGCCAGGATGGCAAAGCAGCGGAGGGCTGAAAACTCGCTGCACTTCCAGAAGGCGCTAAGTCAGCTCCCCAAAGCTGCCTTCAAAACCCTGCCTCCCCTTCACTTCCGGAGGAGGCGCATGGTTCTCGCAGCAGAGTCTGACGCGCAGGTTCCTGCTCTGCCTGAAGTGTGGGCGACAGGCTCAGTCCGCCTCCACCCCCAGCCAGCTCTCACACGCCTGCACTGTAGCTCTGTCTCTTGGTTCCCCTTTTCTTCCCTGGGTCGGGCCCCCTTAATTTCCAGACCACTGTACAAGTCTGCTCCTGGCCTCCTGACTTAGCCCTCCGCTGCCTTGCATGTGCCGGTCACGCCCCTCCTAGGAAAACCCTTCCGCAGGTCCTCAGGGTTGTGCGGATCACGCTGCTCAAGCTTTCCCTGTGCCCAGCTGAACCTCACTAGTCTCATCCCCCTTTACCGCCTCTCTTGCTGGCTGTGCTCCAGCCACAGATCGGACTCTTTCATACACCCTTGTACTGAGTTTTCATACACTGTTCCTTCAGCTGGCAATGCCCTTTCCCTGGATGAACTCCTACTTACCCTTCAAAACCCAACTCATGTCACTTCCTGACTGAGCCAGCTTCAGGCTTGTCATCCTGGGCTTTCCCATATCCTTGTCCTTACCTCCCCTGAAGGTCTAGCCCACCTCCTGCAACTGCCACTTTATCATTCTGTCTTCTTCTGGACTGTGAATGCTTCAGTTGCAAGGACAGAATGTTATTTTCATGTTAAACACGGTGACAAGTGTGTATGACTTCTGGTATGTGATAGTGATTCAGCAGCAAGTGCTGGTGAAATGAACACACAAAATCACTCATTTATTAGGCTTGTGGCCAAACTGATTCAGCCATGAACTGGACTTGTAGACTCCATATAGTGACTGAGACAGGCGGAATCTCTGGGTGTCCATGTGTCCTGTGTGTGGCATACAGGCCCAATGATAAATGAATGAGGTAATTTCAGAGGATGATAAATGCTCTGCAGAACTATGACTAAGTAATGATGGGACAGAGAGGCAGGGACATGGGGATGGGGCAGCCATCTTAGATGGATCAGGGAAGGCAACTCTGAGATGAGACCTGAAGGAACAGAAAGAGCCAGTTGCATGGAGATCTGGGTGTAGTAGCCTATGAAAAGAGAGCAGCAAGTGCAAAGGTCCTGAGGCAGGAAGGACCTTGGGGTGTTCAAGGAATGGAATGGTGTACAGGGAATATGAGATGAGCCAGGCCATGCAGGGCCTTGTGGGGTATGACCAGGAATGTAAACACCATTCCAGGTACAGTGACAAAACAAATGGCTGCTGGGATTAGCAGGGGTCTACTGATGAATGGGGACTGGTGTCCTTCCCTGCACCTCCTTCACTCTCACAAGATTACTGCCTGCTTACCAGGGCGGAGACAGCCCTCATTAATCTCAGGAAGCGAGAGGGCAGACACGGGCTGTGTGGCAACACAGACTAACGAGGGAACACAAAGGCCGCCTGCTCGGCTTTGTTTTGAGACCGTCAATTCCAAATTCTGCTAGCTGGCAGAGACAGAGGTTATTGATTTTCCCTTCTGGAATGCGTGTCCTACAGTGTCCTCGTGAACAGAAACTGAAAAACAGAGGAAAACATCACTGCTGAGAAAGACGGGGCAAGGGGACATTTTCTTTTTCTTTTTTTTTTTTTAAAGAAAAAAGCAATTTATACTGGGTTTTTGTCTTTTTCTTATTTTGTGTTGTTGGATGGCAGCTTGTCATCTCTTTTCTCTAATGCTTTTTTTTCCTGTCCTATCTCTGTGTCTTTCTGATCCAGATTTCCCTCTCTCACTGTGTTTCTGTGCAGTACCTAGCACAGTGTTTTCCTGTAGCAGGTGCTTAATACTGACACGGTGACTGTCGGGCCACAGGTCAGTCTCTCTGTGGGCCCTTCTCCAGATCAATTTGTTCATATAACAGCCTGTCTTTTTAAATATAGCACCTCTTTCCTTCTAGACAGGCAGCAGAGAATAAGACCGGCCCATAAATCCAGCTTTCAGTAATTGCATGGAGTGGAATCCCCAGCTAATTACTCGTGCTCTTCTCTAGAGAAGCAGGAAGCAATTAGGGGCTCCTTTCTGCTGCCTGGGGCAGGGGTCGGGGTACCAAGCGTCTTCGCGAGGAAGAGACTCACAGCTCTAGTATCTCACAGGTCCATGGGATTGCAGTGGCTGCATCCCTTCTCTTGGATCTGATCAAAGTCGCTTGGAGCAGGATGGGGCCTCTGCTCCCCAGACACATCTTTGGTCACTTTCTCCTTCTTCCTGCAGCTCACAGGGCTGTGTGCAGTGTCTACAGCTACAGCCCCAGAGATGGTTGAACGAGATGCTGATAGTGGGCTGGGTGGGAAGCCTAGGCCTGATTTGGCTTGCTGGCTGTTAATTCTATCATCTGGAAAATGGGGTTTCCCAGTCTCTTTTCTTCTTGAAGGTGCATGTCATGATACACAAACTATTCATGTCATCACTAATCAATTACTTTGGAAAAATAGACAATCCTTGATTTTCTCCTCATAATAAAGCCTACGGTATCATGGATCAGTCCAATCAGTTGTCATTTCATATATCATTTAGTTTTAAACCTGCTACTGTGCTCCAACAATTTATCTTCCACACCTATTCTAATTCAGGTAATAGAAGAATAGTGCTATATTTTTTAAGCTCTCACAGTGTGGAGATGGCTATGGGTTTAGTTCTCAAACAGACCGACAGCGAAGATGTACATCCTCGAGACAAAACTTGTTATCCATTATTCATAAGGTAGACAATCTCCACGTGTGTAACTAAGATCTGGTAGAAGTACTTTTTAATGAGTTTCCTACAAGTTTCTGCAAAGCATGTCCTATTCCCCATGGACTGACACACTTTTTCCTTTTGTGGGTGGAGTTGGGAATTGAACCTAGGGTTGTGCATGTGCTGACTGTGTGTTTTATAACTCACTGATCTACACCTCCAGCTTCGGGATGCATATTTAAATGTCCAACTTCATTACTGCTTCTGCCCGGATAATAGCCCTCCATGAATTTCCTCTCAGCTCCAATCCTACATCTTTAATTACCCACATGACATTTTCTCTTAGGGTTATAGAATCATTTTGGTCTAACTCTCTCACATTGAAACCAAGGGTGCTGAGAGGCAAAGACACGGTGTAACTTTACCAGTTTCCTTAACCACCATCGACAGATGTCAATTCATCAATTTCCTAATACATAGAAGATGCTGTGTCCACATTGCCCATGGAAGACTGGACATAGCTTCATACCCAAGCCTGTCTTCCAAGCCTGACTCTTCCACCTAAACTGCAGTCTCTGTAAATGGAGGCTCTAAGTAGGCAAAGCTCATGGTCGACACATATTATTCTCTGCTGATTTCCCCAAAAATGGCATTCAGTAGGAACCAAAAGTGTATTTTGGTAGATGCATGTATGAATGACTCTGATGATGAACCATCTTCTCCATATCATCTGAGCTTGAAATCAATCATTTCACACGCACACATACACACCCATACACACATACACACACTCCTGCTTACTGGTCACTGAGTTCTAGTGACATGGTTTCCACAGGTTGCTTACTTTGGACTCCTTTTTTACTTCTCTGATCCCTAGAGCATGGACCTCTCCTATTGGATCCAACCTCATTTCCTGTCTCCATCCTTCTTCCACCTCCTCCTGTCCTTAGTTTTTCTTCAAGAGTAAAAGTTTTCATCCACTAGTTCCAGGTTGGAAGACATCTATATTTTTAGCACCTGCATTTCCTTCTTTGCAGGCAGGATCTCTTCCTCTAGCCTCCACCTCTTTCACCTTATCACCTGCCATTCTGCCTTAGAATCTCCCCATTCTCACAAGATGGCACATGTGTGTACCCTTGAAACACACCTGATACCATTTGGGCCGCTATCTGCCACACTTAGTCTGTGATTTCTAATCATCATTCAGGGCCAGCTAAACTGTTTACCTTATAGTATCAACAATGGAATATGACAGCAACAGTGGCCAGAATTTCCTAGATACTGTCACGCATTAAGCATGGTACTGACTTATTCATATGCATCATTTTACTAACTTTCACAAAAACCCTAGGAGGTAAGTCCAATTGTTTGTGTTACAGTGGTGGAAACCTAGGCTCAGATGTGTCAAGTCATGTACCAAAGGTCAGAGACTCAGTATCTAGAACAGATGGAGTTCATACATAATTCCATCAGAGTGCCAAAACAGCATCCCCAACCTCTAGGCTATGTTGCCTGAAGCAATTTTTCTTCTCTGACAGCCCCTCACTGTCCAGAGTCACTGATTTGCCAGCATTCCATTGAGTGCTATCTTACTCAACATTTTCTTACATGCACACGTTCCTTATCCCCAGTTATGTTATAAGGTGTCAGATGACAGGAATTACACTTTTGGAGACTTAGAAGTCCTGACCTACAAATTCATTTCTAACTAAACTGATTAGAAGGGTAAAGTATTCAACATCCTTTTAGTTTTTTTAAAAAATATAATTCTACCTTGAAGCGGTAGGTTTACTGCCCTCCTTTCTTCCCCCATGACTACAAGTTGGTCCTACAATAAACAAAAGTAGAGCCTTGCTGAGTTTAGGCTCCTGAATAATACATGCAGGTTCAGCATCCTTAATCCAAAAATCTGAGACTTTTTAAATGACAACACGGCATGACAAATGGAAAATTCCACACCAGGGAACTTTGTTTCATGCATAAAATTATTGTATAAAATCACCTGTAAGCTATGGGTACAAAGTGTATATGAAATGTAAATAACTTTCTTATTTAGATGTAGATTCCATCCCTATAATATCTCATTATGTATATACAAGCATTCCAAATATATACACATATATTTATTTATTCCAAACCTCAAACACTTCTGGTTCCAAGCATTTCTGGTAAGCATTACTGGACCTGTATTTTCATACATCTTTTCTAGAAAGTGGGCCTGACAATAGCTGCTGCAGTGATGCAGAAATTTTGAACTTTTTCATATTGAGACCTTTACATGGCTACAGACAGATATTATAAGAGGGGGCAAAACCCAAGAAAACCCAGCAACTGTTGAGAGCCACTATAGGATTTAATCCCTGAGAATTAACAGTGCAGGTGGTAATTACACAGCCCTGCTTCTGCATAACCATAATATGGCTTTTTGTTAAGTGATTTGTTTAAAATTAGCATTATGAGCTGGGGGTGTAGCTCTGAGGTAGAGTGCTTGCTAAGTATGTACAAGGCCCTGGGTTCAATCCCAGTACCATAAACACACAAATCCACAAACACACACAAATTAGTGTCATGTGCTCCAATAGATGTATTATTTCACATATATAAAATGTTCATTTTGGGCTCAAGCCTCAGGAAATTATTTGACCTTGAATTAGTCATAGACCCTCTCTGGGCCTCTATTTTTCTATTGCCTTGACTTTCTGCAATGCTAATTAACACAATCTGTTGGTTTTAGTTTATGTGCCTTCAGTTACTAGAATCCAAGAAGTGAAATGCTAGAAAAGCTCTCTGAAATGTTAAAAGTGCCAAGACAGTATGAGAAAGTATCCAGCGTTATTTTACTTAGTAGTTTTTAAAGGTGTTTTTGTGCGTGTCTTGTTTATCTTGGGAAGGGACAGAGAGTCAGAGAGTTCTTTCTTTTGTATTTGTGCTTCTGGGGATCAAACCTAGGACCTTGCCTGTGCTGGGAAAACACTCCAGCTCTAAGCTGCACCCATAGTCCAGAAGTCAGTTCTGCAGTGAGGTCTACTCTCGCTCTGCAAAGGAGCCCCTACGCTCCGCGGTTATGGCCCCCTGCAAGTCGCCTCTGCCTTCCTGTTCCCTCCACCCCCACCCTCCATGCCTCTGCCCTCTTATGTGCTTTGCATGTTAAACACCAAAAGCTTTCCGCTAAGGCCTCAGCCACAGGGGAGGCAGATAGCTTGCATCTGGAAGCCATCATCAGCTTCCCTTCGGTATGCCAGTAAACTAAAACCCCTCCATTCGTTATGGGGAAAAGTGACAGTTAATGCAGGTTTTTTTTTTTTCCTTTAAGACTTTTCCAATTGAATTTGAGGCTGTGGAGGAGGTTGGTGGGCAGACGTGCTTGCTCAGCCAAATCAGACCATCTTCTGTTCCTCTCTCCAAAAACATGCTCTGAATTCATGGGCACAGTGATCCGGGTAGACATTCACAACACACACACCCTTTGAAGACAGGGACACAGGAATCTCCCTGATCAAGAGCAAATTGTGAAGTCAAGTAGAAGAATCAAGGTGATCTGGTAAGTTTTAAAATGCAGCAGTGAGAGAAAGGGGATGAAAAAAACAATTAAGAAGTGCTATATACATGTACCAACTTTGATGAAAGTAATCATTAGGTACCGCAAACATGTGCTCATAAAACTAAAAAGTAAAAAAAAGACAAGAAAAAAATGCAGGCAGGGAAGAAGAGTTCTGCCTCTTGACTGCAGTGCTGATGCATGAAGCTACCCACAATGAAACTGCACATAGCTGACACTCACGCATGTGCACAAAACGAGTGCGTGAGAAACTACGAGGTCTGAATAGTGTGTGAGTTGCACCTGTAAGAGTTTTCTGGAGTTGCTATTGGACTATGGTTATGTAAGGTGTTAGTTACCATTGAGGGAACTGATATATAGGCCTGTCTGCTATTTTTTGAAGCTCTCTGCTGTCAGTGATTTTAAAATACAATATCAAAAACAAACAAACAAAAATCTAATGCAATAGAAATGGGTTTGGCGTTATCTCCCCGAAGTCTTGGGATGCAAAGGCTGATGCTCTCCCATAGTGGGTCACAGGGACCCTGTTAGTAACAATGAGACAGATCATCACCATCATTAGCACCATCATCACCATCACCACCACAATCACCATCATCACCATCACCATCATTGTCACCGTTACCATCACTATCACCAGCACAGCTCCAATTTATTGAACACTTACTATGAAAGAGACAAAAAGGTCTTGTTTGTTTTTAACATATTCTTTGTTGCATCCAATACCCTCACCAGGTTATCATCCCCATTTTACAGAGGATAATAATGACATTAGAAAAAGCCGGCTCTCACCAACATCACCCATCAATGGAGAGGCCAAACTCTGAACCAGGTTGAGGATGAACAACCAGAAAGGAATTGGGCTCAATGAGGCCATCCTGGAAAACACTTAAACACAGCCTTCAATCTCCAAAGATACCTTGACTGCGCTCCTGATCCACCCCTCATCCCTCTCTGGCCAGAGAGACTGAGTGACCTACATCTGCAGCAAAGCAACAAAAATAGCACTTACAGGTTCTTCACGTCAGCGATGCCACGGAATGCCTTCCTCGGGATCCCCTGGATCTGGTTTTCACTCAGATCTCTAAACAAGAAGAGAGGAGGAAAAGCACGTTAAAGAGGCCTGCATCTCATTATGATAACAAAAACCCTGGGAGGCTGCCTCTGCGCTGGGTCAGAAGTGTTTGGGGGACTGTTTAGTCTCAGGCCCAGGCTGCTACAAGCATTCACATTGTTCTGTGAGCTATGGCCTTTGCTGAAATGGTTACCAGGCGGGCTCTGTGGGTGGTCTCACACCTCCAGGCCACGAGCCAAGATGCTGGGTTATTTGTTGCACACACTGCATCCAATTCTCTGTTTTGCCACCTCCCAGAAAAGACCTCTTGGTTCCCTCCCCCCAAGGTATCCCTCCCCCATGCGGGGTCAACACCACTCAATCTCCCATCTCTCAGCTGTCTTAGGATGCTCAGGCTCTCTGCCTTTGTCGTCTGGGATCAGAACTGAACCTGGTCACCAGATTTTTTGATGACGATCACCACTTCAGCTTATTCTAGAGTCCCAAAGACCCCTGGAGACCTCCTAGATCTTCTTAGTGACAAGCATGATGGATTCAAATTGCATTTCTACAAATCCATCCAAAAGAGGGGTCCCGCCGGCACCTTGTCAAGCACTGAGTGGCACCGAGATATTGTTTTGAAGGGGGTAAGGGATAGAGGGTGGAGTCCCATAGCTGGCTTAATCCCAAATTTTATCCTTGGTTTAAGCATTCCAAAGCCTTTGTTTGTTTTCCTAAGAATGATTCAGACTTTTTTCAGCTTTTTTATCTGGTCATACTATTATTATTTGTTACACCAATCATGAACTTGTTTTCACTCAGACCTCAAGCCTTCTTGGACCTCAGCGAGTAACCACTCTGTAAAGACCCCTCAGGCCTCCAGGGCACACAAAGTGGTGCCGTAGGACACTCATGCTGTGACTCAAGTGAGGCTGGTTGTGCCCAGCCATGAATTGCAGAAGCATCTCCAAAAGGGATATTGGGAAAAGGGGTGTGTGTGCAGAAGTGGGGCTACAGGAACAGTTCCCTCTTCATATTTTCTTTACAGATAAAGGCACATATGCAAATATGTCTACCTGTGTATCAGTGTACATACATGCTATTTTGAATAGAACACAGAGAAACCCTTATTTTTTAAAGCAAAAAAAAAAATTAACCATTCAGACATAACTACTGCTACCAATTAGGAGTAATACACATAAATTTCACCAGTATGACCTCATAATACACACTCTATTATAAACTATTTTTTACTTATTAATTGAGAACATCTGTCTGCATTATTACCAGTACATCGACACCAACATTTTTAATGACTGTCTATCATCAGATTGTGTGTAGATGGCTATATGATCCCAAATAATTGGACAAACATGGAGTTATTTGCCATTTAAAGAAACAGTAAGGAAACTTACCCTGCCCAAACTCTTGGGGACACTTATCCAGCTATTTCCTTAGCACAAACTCTTATAAGGAGAACTTACTGGTCATGGGATAAACACATCCTTGCCGAGTGTCTGACAGATTTAACTGATAGGTAAACTCTGATTTTTTGACAGAATCTCATCGAAAGCTACTGATCGCTCCAAGTATATTTGGAAAAAGAGGCCAATCATGTTCCACTAAAACCTGGGCAGTTTCACTGAGCATTGTCCAAGGGGGAAGGAGGGAAAACAGAAAGAAGAGAGACACATTTTTTCACTCTCACCTGCTGAGAGGACCCAAGTTCTGAGCTGCCAATTAAAACTCATGACTTTTGGGGATTGTTTGGGGTTACTCTTCGACCTTAAGCCAAACGTCAGAGTCAGGAAGGGGTGCAGCAGTGAGTTCTAGAGGCTGCTGGGGTTATGAACAGGGTGTCCCCCACCTCAAATTCAGTTTCTCCTGTCTGCATCTGATGCAAATAAATTTAGATGCACAATGAGCCCCATTGCAGACTCCCCCAGCCAGGCCTGATTCAATGAGCAGGGCTCCAGCCTGGAGTCGGGGCGCTGAACAAAGCCCACGATGACAGCAGAGGTCAGGCCGTGTCACCCAGGCCACTCAGCTGCTCTCCATCAGCCTCCAGAGAAGGGGCCCGGGTCCTGTCATCCGACTAATGCAATTTCCACCAGGCATCTGGGTCGCACCCGAGGCTGCAGCAGCCACAATGGGCCAGTCTTTTCTGTAAGTGAAGGCTGGTCTCCAGGCCACCACGCTCCTGCTCATGACCCTCCCAGGCGTGGCTGTTATCTCTGGCTGCTCTGGGAGATGAGCTTTGGCTCTAATGTCTAACAAAAACCTGATAAGAAAAATCAGGGGCAAAGGAAACAAATAGAAGAAAGGTTTAAAACTGTCAGCTTTGACTGTGGCTGCAAGCTGGAAGAAGGGGCACATCTTCCTGTAATGCATTAGGCTGTTTTGAGTGGGATGAATCCTAAAAAATATCAGAAGGAGGAGCAACTGTACAAACATTCAGGCTTATGATGAAGACAGGGGAGGGAATTTTAAGCAGAAAAATCTGGCAGCATTAAGGGCAGACAGCCTAACAGGCAGTAAGTCAGGCAAAATCCTGTACTTCATGGGGCAGTTGCACTGGTCTCTGGGCACTGCATTCTTCCTGTAAATGTACCCAGCCTTGCTGTAAGGAGCCCAGTGTAAGGCACAGTTTTCTTTCTGTGTCTTTGCCATTGCTTTCTCCGGCCCTAACAGAGTAAAACTGTGGATTGTAGGAAATTTATCTGTGCCCCATGACAATCTGCTTGTAAAGTTTATTAATTTTATTTTCCATTGAGCCCTCTTCCCTGGCTAACAATACCACTGCCATGCCTCCTCAGGATTATATATTGATTTCATAAACACTTCCAGTGGGCTGACAAACTGACAGTGTTAATGGTGCTACTGACGGGGCGTGGAGGAGGGCTCAGGGCTGGGCGCTTCGTTTGCAGTAACCATCCTTTCGCCATTATCCTGGGGCCTTTGTGAGGGTTCTTAGTGTGTTTATCTCAGCGTGATGCCCAAGCATGAAGCCATTGTTAAGTACAATCCTTGAGAGAGACAAGAACCACCATTTTCGGCTGACACTTAAATAAAAATAACAAAATCTATCCATAATGCCGAAGAGGCTAGTTCCAGTCAATTGCTTGTTTGAGTTTTACTGCCTCACCCTTCACAAGGGAAGCAGCCTGTGGAAAGGCTCAAAAGTGACCAGAAGGGGATTTTTTTTTAAACATTAGGAGAAAAGCACAAGGTAGGAACAGGGCCAGGGTAGTGGGTACAAGATGATGGGCAGGGAAGGTTTTCTTGCATGGGAAGTGGGACTATGGATCAGGGAGCTTTTCTAAATAATTAGGACTCTGAAAGAAAAGGAGAACTGCATTAGCTAAAGTGCATTTTCCAGCTTCCGGAAAATGATTAACTGACTGATTATTCCATCCAAAAACACAGGACCAAAGACGACTTATTAAGGAGACAGTAAGTCAAATAGGAGTTGGCAAGAACGGATACATCCCCCTTCCAGTCAGCCCTCCCCCAACCTTTTTAATTTACTAAAATGCTTTGGACACAGATTAACTTTCTTCACAAATTTATTATTGCTTCATTTACCTTGAAACGGGAACTGCAGACACTTTGATAAATGGATTGAAAGGTTGTCTAGTTCCAGTAGAGCTTTTGAAATGCTTCCTGGGGCTCTCCCTGCAATGTCAGGCAGGCTTTGTTCTTGGGACAACAGTGAGTTACAGTCCTCACCTTTACCCCTACCCCTACAGGACATGGAACAGGAAAATGCCCTCTTGCTTTGCTCCAATGGGGACAGTGCTCTTGTCCTTGTCACATTCATGGTACCAGAAGTGCCAGTGTTAAATAGCAGTGTGTATATGTGTGTGTGTGTGTGTGTGTACTGGCTCCTAGCTGTTGACCTTAAATTATTTCAAAGCTGCAAAATGAGGCTTGAAATCTTCCAGAAACTTGGAGATTTCTTATCTCTGAAACGGGCAGAGCTACTTAGGAGCTGTATGATCATATAAGTTACTAAAATGTTCATGCCTCAGTTTTCCCATTTTTACAATCATATCATAACTTTATCAGCCTAATCAGTTAATTGTCAGAATGAAGTGAGCCAACACATGTGAAAGCACTGCATGTCTGGAACAGAGAAAGCATGCAACCAATGGATGTGCAGTATTTACTTCTCAGGAGTTTCTCCATTTACCCTAGATTTACATTGCTAAAAATGTCCTTTATCAGCAGCTCCAGGACATTTATTTAATACTATGAAAAAAATAGAACACTTAAATGTTGCTAGTACCCTTTCTGTAAAGTCAAAGGTAGTGATTAAATTCTCCCTCACCTATTGTCTAGAAAGGGGTGTCCACTTTTTATTCTAGATTGTTGCAGATAAAACAGGGCCTGGTTCAGGAAAGAGGCCCATCCCAAAGGGCTGTCTCCAAAGCAGACACTGAGCTAAGGTCTCAGGGGTTAAATAATTGATTAATGAAGTTCTCCCAGGAGACATCACTGAGGGAACAAAGTACAGTCAGGTAAAATAATGAACTTAGTCCAATACCATGGGGGGCTCCCATCTCTTAGCAAGGGACCTAGAGGACCTTTGAGGGCCTGCCTCAGCACTTGTTAGGACCACCCAAGAGATGCAAATGCTCAGGCCCTGTCTGCCCTTCCTAATGATGGTGGCAGATTGTTTAAGGAACTCCCAGCTGAGACTTCAGCAGTGAAGCCCAAAGATGCAGTCAGTACCAGCAAACAGGACCTAGCAGGATCCAACCCAGATCATTCACGAGACTGCTTTAAGAACTACCCTGAGTCAGCAAGGTCTCAGCAGATTAAAACATCACTCTTAAAAAATGCCATATCCAGAAGCAAGGATCAGGAGGAAGCTAAAAATCCAGAGAAAACTGGAACAAGTCAATCTGGTATTCAATGAAGTTCACACTTCTTTGTTTCCCCCCTCAATCTTTTTGCACCAAGACTAATCAATGGTACATTTTTAGTAACATTAAAAAAAAAAAAACCAATCCTTGATTAGTCAGACTGAAAGAAGTGATGGTAAAAAGCATTTATATTTGGAGTTATTATTGGATTTGGGATTAGGGTGGTGGATTACCATTCTGATTCTCTGACCTGAATATGTTAAAATTACTTTCACATTCTCTGCCTTGTGGGAGGAAATCTGCCACTAGTGCATTTGATATCAATCAAAACTCATTTAGGAATTGAAAAATTTCTAATGAATAATCCATGAATTTCTTGTACTCTCAGTACCATCCCTAAATCAAACTAAACCCTTTGTGCGTCACTCCCTGAACCCCCAACTCCTAACATCATACCCTAGTGACAGTCACACCACTCTAGAACTAAAGAGAAAGACACTGTTTTGCTTACTTTATTTTATACAGCTGGAGGGATAGACACGCAGGCAAAATTGTTCCCTGGGGATTTTACAATGTGGACTTGAGGGAGGATTTATCTTAATAGGTAAATCTCTACTGCAGGCAATTTATCTTAATAAGTAAGATTACATGTTTGCAGTTGGGTCACTGTCAAAATCAAATGAGCCCCAAGCATATGTCCCAGCTAAAAAGCCCTGGTCCCTCCAGCTGGGTGTCTAGTCAATAGCATCCTTTGTCCGAGAGAGATGACAGTGTTGCAAAAGAAATTATTTTCTGAAAGAGCTGCCACCTATCTCAGGATCTAGAGAACTGAAGTACCAATGGGGGAAAAAGAAACCCAATTATTTCCTATGGCTTCAGTGTTTCTCTGAATCTCTCAATGCAGCGGGAGTATATGCTGCTTACTTGCTTAATGTTAGAAAGTTACGGGATGAAAAGTCTCCATAAGAGCTGGTCTCTTCTGTCTACCCTGATAAGATCATCAGAAATGCCCTTGTCATACTTTTCAGATGCTCAAAACAGGTGGGTTAAATGCAAGCTGGGATTCTTTCCTGAACAAAGATAAGCTGAGTGCCTAGTATGTGTTACCACATGTTAAGTGTTAGGATACAGATGCAAACAGAACTGATTACCTGTCCTGCTGGGGCTCACATTCTTGTTGACACCAGATGCAAAGAAACAGACTCCCTTACTTTCACGTAAGTAAAACACCACCCAGAAAGTTCCAAAAGTAAGAGCACTACTTTCACTGCTTTTTTCTTTTCAACAGGCAGGCCTTATCTCAAGGCATATGACTTTTACAGCTTTGCTTTATTCAGCCAAAATCTTTTTTAGTTTTTAGAGAGAAAGAGGGAAAGATGCCAATCTGAATCACCAGGACTTCTGGGGACACAGGTGCTTTGGTGCTGGCTTTCCGATTGGAGAGCTTGGATCAGGGCAGCATGAATATGTCATTACGAGTATGCAGTATACAGCGTGGTTCTTTTTGTGCGAGGGCTTGTGGTTCATCTGATTGGAATTTATGGATGGTGCCACAAAAAACAGATTTCTGTTAACTTTAAAAGTTTAAGTATGAAAATAGCATTATGGTCGTATTTCTGTTTACTTAGTCTTTAACTCTAACAGGGACTATTAAGATAATTAAAGGTGAAATGATGTCTAGGCATTGCTTCAAAATAAGCTAGAAGAGGGGAAGGAGGTAGAGGCAGGGATGAGACAAGGTGGGCATGCAGTGATACTCATTGGAGCAGAGTGACGAGAAAAAAAGCAAGTTCCTTTATCATGCATGTTTCTGCTTTAAATACACATGAAATGTTTATGATAAAAACATTAATTCAGAGTCCTGGGATCCATCTCAAATCTTTTTAATCTGACACCCTAATGTGAACTCAGAGCCTACATGTTGAACACGTTTGAGAACTACAGTCAGAAGGTTTAGCATAGTAGGTTTGGTACTAAATTAACATACTGCTTCTACTGTTTAACAGGTTGTATGCCTTTAAAAGAATTCATTTAATTCTCCGTCCTTCAACTTGTACTTTCTAGAAATTGGACAGGCAACAGAGAATGAACAACCAAGTGCTTCCTAAACTCTAATGCAGTATATAAATGCAAACTTCTGTGTTCATTTGATTAGTATAAAGTTGACAAGTATAGTCCCTATTTTCTTAAATGTTTACATCA
This sequence comes from Dasyprocta punctata, assembly GCA_004363535.1. NCBI lineage: Eukaryota > Metazoa > Chordata > Mammalia > Rodentia > Dasyproctidae > Dasyprocta > Dasyprocta punctata. The sequence goes on from RJWM01005582.1 coordinate 82,882, forward strand.
GATTTTAGGGAAAATCTTAGGCTCTAAATGCATCTCAGGTGTTGGGCAAAATGCCTATGGGATTGGCTAGAGTCACAGGGGAATTTTGAAGCAGAGACTGACATCTGATCTGTACTTTGAAAGTCACTGTGGGGGGTGGGGCACGTGGGCAGTTCAGAGGCTGAACTAAAAGTGTAGGAGGCTAGGAATGTTTACATTCGCCTCTGAGGTCCCCGAGGTGTGCCACGCATGAGAAAACCAAGCCCTTTGTACCTGGACTCTCTCAAACCCAAATTCTGGTTACTGGGATTAGAAAACTCCTGGGAGACGCTCACAGACAAGCACTCCCCTACTGTGTTCCAGGAAGGCACAGCTCAGGAGAGAGAAAGTGCCAGAGGGCAGGTGAGGAGCAGGAGTGAGCAGCCAGGCTGCTATACAGATGTGCAGTCAGGGCTGAGGATGAGGTCTGTGGTTTGAACACACCACAGCCAAGGTGCTTGCTCCCCAGGAGATTTCTGACCAAAGGGAAGAATAAAAGAGCTGGTTAGGCTGCAGGTGGATTCAGAAGGCTGTGCAAGGAGATAGAATTATTTGTTTTCTCTCCAGTTACTTGCCAATGTGGGCACTCTTGGTGGCTCTTGCCAGGTAGATTAGGTAAGAAAATGTTTCATGGATACGCAGTGGTAAAGTGATAAATCAGGCTGAGTATAAATGATAAGTAGTCAGGAGGTGAACTAGCAGTAGACGGGCCCATCTAAATCACCCCCTCCCCCAAAACCAAGATCAAATAACTCCCTATCTGGCTACCAGGACATTTTGGCCTTGGGTTACATTTGACCTGTAAACTTGGATTTGGGATCCGTGAAGGGACAGAGGCTGTCACCCTTCCACGGGACGTCCGCTAATTCAAAATAGCACTGTCTCATCGACATATGTGAGCCATAGGTGCAATTTAAAATTTTCCATTAGCCACATGAAAGATGGTAAAAAGAAACAGTTGAAATTAATTTTAGTACTTAATTTAAACCAATATATCCAAAATATTACCATTTTGACATGCAATTCATATAACAATTTATAGAGATGTTTTACATTCTCTTTGTCATGCCAAGTTTTTGAAATCTGATGTTCATTTTACATACATCTTAGATGAGCTGGGCCACATTCCAAGTGGTCAGCAGGCACACATGACTAGTGCCCACTGGACTGACAGTGCAGTGGGACAATAAGGGCTAGGGCTGGGCATAGGAGCAACTTGGCCTCTCACTGCCAAGAGAGAGGAAAGTCTTTACTTGTTGGAGCTGAGCTAAAGAAGCCCAACATAGGACTGCGTGGGGGTTTGGTTGGAGATGGAGATATAGAGAAAACCAGTCAAGGCTGACACTCCTGGGTCCCAGGAAGCAAGCCATGGCTTGAAAGAGTCATGTAGCCATCCTTCCTACTTTAGGCAGAAAACTTCTGTCCAACCATAGGATTGAATCTGTCTTTCCAACCACTCTTCCAGGGCTGGCAGGGTTAATCAACTCTGCCAGTCCCAACTGAAACTTTCTTCCCTTAATTATCCTATGCGATTCCAACTAATGCTCTTTGTGTTCATGAAACAGCATTATAATTGACTGATCATCCTCAGGAAAGAGTGCAGAGGCTGAGTTTCTCCACAGCTCACTAATCCTTGGGATTATCACAATTTAGCGACAAGGTGGCTGCATTAGTTGGGATCGGAGAGCTCTCATTAGCAGCCCAATCATGCCTTCTGTTCTGGTTCATGCTTCCTTGTGGCATTACGTGGCTCAGAAAACACCAGGATTCTAGCCATAGCATCTGCTCCAAAGTCCAGGCACATGACATTATATCTGTCAGGGGTCTGATTGTGATTTTGGTGTCTTTACATTGTGTGAAGAAAGCTGATGCTGAGAATCTGATAGCGAAGATCTAATTATTTCCCTGAAAGGGTGCCATGTCAATTTCTAGGTCCTATGGAACCTTTTGGTTTAATTTATCAACCTTGCCTGGGGTTGGGGGTGGTGGTGATTTCACCTGGTTCAAAAGAATGGAGGCTGAGTTTTGCATTTTTCCCTTTGAGACAATATGTCTGCTCAGTGGGGTTTTTGTGGGGAGTGGGAGCCCATTTCTGTGCAACCCATCCTCCTCCCAGGGTGACATACTGTACCCCACCCCCTCCGTCCCGCTCCGTCCCTCTTCCATGGCAGCTATCTAAGGCTTTCATCCCTAATTTGATTGTTGTAGCTGACACTGTCAATCTGAAATCCAGTAGCATAGCTAATGCTGGCTGGACAAGGGGAAGGCAGAGGGAGGAGAGGGAGCGGCAAATTCATCTCAAGAAGTAGCTTTATGTAAATCGATCCTTTGGCCCGAAAGCTGGAGCCAGGCATTTGCTGATTAATTGGAGAAGCGTCCTTGTTCCCATGTCTTCTTTGGCAACATGGTCCAAATTGAGTCCTCTCTTCTTCACAAAGGCATTCCCATGCCAAAAGCTTTTGCAATTAGGAGATGAAACCTTGTAAACGAGGGGGAGATAGTGGAGGTGGGGGAGCCTTTATGGAATTGTTCTGAAATGAAGTGTGTGCATTTGGCCTGCTTCGTGATTGATTGCTGACCTGGGCCCCCTCATTTGCCTTTCCATCTGTGGACACAGAGCCTAGGCTCAGAGGCAGGAACTCCCTGAGGTGAAGATCTACTTAGGCGATAATTAGCAAAAATTGAAAAGATGAGGATCGTGTTTCTAACATGCTTGCTGTAAATGCATATTTTTAGGTACTGCTTGGGCCCTGTCATTGTCAGGAAAGGGGAGAGAGAATGTATAGATGATTCAACCTCTTTGCTATGTCCTTTTAGTTTTCCTGGAAAAGGAACCTTAAACAAAATGGCAGATCATTCACCTTGGTGGTCCTTTTCACTACATCCTCACAGGAGGTCGAGCTTGTAAGGAGGATACGTGGTCTCTTTTGCTGGCTTCCTCGTTAAATTTGTAGCTTCCTGTACATGGGGTCTTTTGCTGAGGTGTGATGCATAACTTAAAATGTATTTGTTGAATGGGATAAACAAATAAGTGCAAATGATTTCATGTCCTTGTCTGGTTCATGGGTAACTGGAAATAAATTTTTAGCTCTGGGAATATTTCTCCCCAAGTTTGGTTTGCTCCTTTGGATGCCAGGGAGCTCTTGCTGTCTGTCTCCACCTCCCTGGTGGAGAGGTGAGCTTGAGAAGCAATGCCATGGAGAAAAGGCTTGTGCTCTACAGAGTCACCGATGAAGCTTTGACAGAGAGAGGTGCACGTTAGACTTAAGCACAGGAATGAGTAGTCACACTGGGAAGTCAGACTAAATCAATGGATCATTTGTTTTTTTTTTCTGAAGAGAGTTGAAACCTGCCCTGACATGATGGCACAGCAGATTTTGAAAAATAAACTCAATCTGGAAAGGGCCTGTGTGCTTGACCACGTTTCACATCCAAGAGCAAGTCCTCCTCTCTTGCTTTTTGAATCCTGGCTGTTGTCAAGACCAAGCTAAGACAGATAACAAAGCCCTAAGGACGTAGAGAGTGAAATACCATGAGGGGATGATAGGTAGGCAGTGAGAAAGTTCTAATTATCTTTGTGATAACTGACGGAGGGCTGATCTGACTCCTCCCTGCCAAGTTGTCTAAAAGACCTGGGAACTCTTGGAGCCTGAGGATGAGCAGAAGGAAGACTGGGGTTGGGAATGGAGGAGAAAATGAGAAGCAGACAGGATACAGTCTGGGAGAAGGTGAAGCTGCTGCCTTATCTCTACCTCACTGCAACTTTAAGTGTTCAACTTGTGTGGAAAGGTTTCTTTGAACACTTCTCTGGATCCCCTGTGTGTCTCACCCTAAGACTGCTTGTATCTTGGACTGGAGAACTCCACCCTTCTACAATGGGAAAGACCCTGGGGTACCCCTCTGGGTCCATTCTGCTTCCCTGAAGAAGTGTGCCCTGTAGTGGGTAGCCCAGGCAGGAGGGACTGTGCCTCCGGCTGCTCATGCCTGGAGGTTGGAATTTGGAATTCCGAGAGCAGTAGCTCAAGGAAATGTGGCTTGTATATGCCTGTTCTTTCTTGTAACTTTTCAGAACCCCATTAAATAAGTGAAACCTCTGTGGTGAAGGTGAGATGCTATCCTGGGGCCATCTGCCGATAAAATCAATGTGGCTTCAGAAAAGCTCAAAATTATCTTCTCCTGAAGCAGGGAAGCAATTCAGCACAAGCTCAGCACCCTGACGTACAAGGCCGGTTTCTCCAAGCCCGGCACCGGATGAAGTATATAGCAGTTTAAGCCATTAAGCTATGCTAATACTACAGAATGGCATTTCTCATCATGACCCCTTGTACTATTTATTGTTCCATTCAAAGCAATTACAGTTATTGCTAATAACTCACACCTGTGAATGTCCTGTATCGACTAAAAGAGAATAGATGCTGTTCTCGTGCTTATTTATGTAAAAGTGGATGCAGTTCAATAGATTTACACCAAGTTTGAAGTTAACACTAATATTTAATTCTAGCCCAGCTTCTGGCCATTTAGCTTGAAAGGCACTAGGCAAGGGACATGAGAGCTTGGAGAACCCAGCGAGTCGCAAAGATGAAATTAATTAATGATGAATGTGAGATGGCTGCCACTAGTCCCTTGCCAAATGCCATAAACTGCCCTGTCCCTGGCAGAGATAAAGGACCTCTTTTGGGGCAGGTAAGGGGCAGAGGAAGAGGATAAAGAAGACTTCAATGGAAATGCTTTCCTCATCTCCCTGGGATGGTTCACCGACTAAACCTAAGCCATATTTTCCCTGGTAACTTCATGCTTGACCCCAAAGCTGAACCTCAGAAGTTCTGCATTGGTCAAACCCTCAGCAAGCAGTGAGATCCAGGGGTGAAAACCTGGCTCAGTAGCTCAGAGATCCCAAGGTAAACCTGGTTTTGCCATTCATTAGCTATATGACTTTATGCTGAGATTACCCTGCCTGAACCTCTGTTTCTTCATCTGTAGAGTGGGAACCATAAAACTAGCTATGTCAGGGAATTATTACAAAAGGGCTAATAAATTTAGAGCTCACTGTATGTTTACTGGCTCTTCATAAATGGTTAGCAAATACTGCTTATCAGTACTTGCACCTATTTAAGCTAGAATTCAAATACTCTAGTGGAAAACAAGAAACTTTCTACCTTCTTGCCCTGAGGATATTGTATTGTTGTGGTTTGGATTGTAAATGTTCCTGAAAGGCCATATGCTGAAAGTTTGGATGCTAGGGTGGCGCTGTCTAGAAATGGTGGAATGGTCCTTAGGTCATTGGGAGGTGTGTACTTGAAGGGGACTATGGGACCTAGGTCCCTTCATCTTCCTCTCTTCTGCTTCCTGGCCTTGAAGAGAGTGGTTTTGCTCTACCATGCAACCCTGCCATGATGTGCTGCCTTGCCACAGGCTCCAATATAACAGGGCCAACAAATCATTGGCTTGAACTTCTAAATACGTGAGCAGAAATAACCCTTTTGTCTTTATAATTTGATAATGTTGGTTATTTTGTTATAGTAATAGAAAGCTGACACACAGGAAGTCTAAAACTGGAAAGAGCGAGTCTAGAACAAGTTCAATAGGAAATAAAGCAGTAGTTGGGTTCTGTTCACTCTGCTGTACCTCAGAGCTTCCCTGGGTGCTGAAAGGAGACTCTTCTTTACTGAACTGACCAATCTCCTAGAATGTAGAGAACAGATGGCAAAGATGGGAACATGAGCCAAAACCACCCAGCTCCCTGTGAGTCCCCTGGGAGGCTGACTGGGAAACTGTGGGCTATACAGCAACTGCTGTGCAGAGGGAAATTCAAGAGACTCTGCAGAGTGGAGGGAAATAGGTGGGAGCAGGGAGAGGAGCTGAAGGTGGTGGGTGGGGCAGCAAGAAGGGCTGCCCCAAGATCACAGCCTGGGCAGGGAAGATCAGAAAGTGACCACAACGTGCATGATCTGGGCTGTGAGAAGAACATTGGTTCAGCCACCTGTGCATGACTCAGGGCAAGGACAACTATTCCTCTGTCTGCAGAGGAAGCTGGAGACTTGGGTGAGCCTCACTGAGGTCCAGAGCCATGTAGGAAGGAGCTGCAAGAGGCAAGGCTGACATCTGTCAAGGCAAGAAGGCCAACTGAGTTTGTCGATACTAACACAAATTCCCGGGCTGTTGTTCCTCTCTCTGGCAAGGAGGAATCTTCACAACTCTGTTATAACTGTCTTGGCGCCCACATTTCAGTGAAAGATCATCATTACTATGATGACTACAGACTACCAGGGTTTAGGCCCTGTGTGTGTGTGTGTGTGGGGGGGGAACTAAGAAAATGAGAAAGACACAGTCCACAGTTAGGTCAAACAGGACAGCAGGTATGATGTCACTTCTGCAAATGGAACAGCTGCTTGGGGCAAGACACAGCCGTGTCTGTCCTCTTTTTCCTCTCTCCAGACCCATGGGGAAGGTTAATCCACCCAGCTTCTCAGTGCTGGGGTGCAGGTCTGCATCTGGGTGCAAGTGATCACTTTTAAAGACAAATAGATAAAGATGGGAGAGAAAGAGGATGGGGAAAGACAAAGAGATACATAGGAAGAGACAGAGACAGGCAAGGAAACAGAGACATAAAGATGGATGCAGTGAGTCAGAAAGAATAAACAAGAGAAAAATTCAGGAGACACAGAAAAAGTCATTTCCCAGAAGAGACCCCGAAAGGCAACCACAGACAGAGAAACAGCACGGGGATGGTGCCCGCGTGCAGAAGACATACACAGAAGGACACGGGTGGACAGCACAGAGACACGAAGAGGAGGCTGAAGCTGAGCCGGATTTGTGAGGCTGGTGGACAGAAGTTCCTCCCCAAAAGCCTAGCGTTTGGGTTCTCCCAGGATGAGGGGATCCAGGACAGGCAGGAAGCCCATGGATCTCCACTGGGGGCTGCTCTGGGGACAAGGAAGTGCCATCTTCCATCTGCACTGAGCTCAGGCCTCTGCCCCACAGCCCAGCCTTGTCCTCAAGGTGGAGCCCCCCACCCCAGGACAGGAGCACCCCACACCACAGGAGGGCTTCCAAGATCCATCCCCCACCCTACCCGAAAGTTCCCATCTCTAGCAACATACAAGGTTTGGGCTGAGGTAACTCATGCTGGCTTCAAACTTTTTACATTACAAAGCGAGTTTTTAAAAGGGCCATAAAATTTCAAGGCACATACTTAATGTTCAAATGGTTGAATCTATCGATTCCTGCCCATCCTCTAGTATCTTAAGTTTACCCAGAGGACCATTTTATTTAATTAACTCAGTGCTTTATTAATATAAATATTCTCCTATTGATCATAAGAGGACCTGACAAGCACTCAGACTGGGTATACATCACCTTTCCTCTGGGCAGCGCCACTTAGAGGAGCAGCAGGCTGGGAATCAAGGAGAGTGGCAGGAAGTAGTCCCTGGGGACGGCAGGCACAGCTGAATCTATAGCATTTTTATGGAGTTTTTTTTTTTTTTTTTTTAAAGATCCAGTTCCTTGTGTCTTTTAAAGCAGAAAAAGCATATGGAAATGAGACATGAAAATGGTCTTGGCTTACACGTATCAATTAAGCATGTCAATACTTTAATTAAATCGCTCAACTAATGAGATTTATCCCAATGAATATGTTTTATAGTTATAATAGCTTTTTTGGCCACTGTTCAAAATGTCAAATAAATTGTGAAAAGGGAATTTAAAAAAGACATAATTGACGGTCTGAACTGAAGCCAGTTTTCCACCACCCCCTTCCTTTCTTTCCCTGCATTCATGTGATTTCGGAGAATGTATATAAAGTAATGGGCCCTATAATGGTTTGGTTTTTTAAGAGTCTTTTAATCCTTCAATTCTAATCCTTCTTATCAACTTTTCTAAGACTCACACCATTGAACCTGCAAATGCCCTTACTTTTTTCTGGTCCTTGGAGCTTATTCTAATAATCTGATGCACCCAAAGAAAGGAAAACATACCCTCTTCCCTGGCAGACATACCCCAAAAACAAGAGT
>RJWM01005583.1:0-26915 GCA_004363535.1 Dasyprocta punctata
AAAAAACTAGGGCCAGGAGTTTGGCTCAGTGGCTTATGCACCTGCCTGACGGACCTGAGGTTTTGAGTTCAATCCCTGGTGCCACAAAAAGAAGTTTTCATATCATGAATATCTTCATTGGTCTTTTAGTCAGTTACTTACTTGCCTTTCAGCAGCACATAGGAGTTAAGACAACCACAGCAGATATTTCCTATTTGAATCGGGTCTAAAAGCCTTGACCTGGCATTGTGCGCTCTTCCAAGTCGAGAAAACTTTTGTCTCAGTGGAAAGCCACTGCTGGCCCAGACCACTTGGCTGTGCCTGTTGGATAAAAGAGAGTGTTTCTTTTTTTTTTCTTTTTTTCTTTTTTGGCCAGCATTTCTTTTAAACTCATGATGAAAGAGCTGATGCCCACCTGCTTCTATCTTGGTTTCTGGTTACTGCCTGGACCCTATAGCCCGGCCCTGAGACCCCCAGATTCCAAACTCCCATCACCTCTGAAACACAGAATACACACACACACACACACACACACACACGCGCGCGCGCGCGCGAAATGTGCACACCAGGAAAAGAAAAGCTTGTATAACTATTTTAAAACTAAATGCATTGAGACATCATGAGTAATACAAAGTTACCTTTGGCCTCTGCAATTACAAGTGGTGCTCAGATTATTGGCCGTGAGCTTCCAGACGTTTCTTAGCACAGCGAAATGATGAAGCATCTATATTTTTTTGGGCTCGCTCTGTAGATGAATTTGCATGTGTGTTTGTATATGCCTCCATTTGGCTAAATTGAGGGAAATTATTCTCATTTTCTCACTGTGTATCATTTGCCTTCGTTCTCTTATTTCGCCCAAATAAGCGCATAAATATAAAACAACATGATGGAGTCTAGAGTCTAATAAGAATGGTTTTTTAATCAGTGTTGTTTTGGTTTTATGGAGACAGGGCCTCGCTATGTCGCCCAGGCTGGGTCCGAAACCCTGGGCTCCAGCCCCTCCCGCTCCTGTCCCTGGAGCGGCTGGGACTGCTGGGCACACACGGGTGTCCCCGTGCCTGCACAGCACCAGTGGGCTTGATTTTGTTCCATGTTTTTCAAACCCAGGACTTCACACAGGTCAGGCACGTGCTTTACCATCGAGCTCTTCCCGCAGCCCTCAATTTTTAATAGTTTCGTAGACATCTCTATAGCCCCCGAAATTCCATAGACACGCACAATGTGGCACAACGTGGCAAGCTTTTTAAGTTGACAGAAACGCACGAGGCAGCCAGGTGTGGAAACTCATGCCCGTAACTCCAGCTCTTCAGCAGGCTTGGGCAGCAGGATCATAAGTTCAAGGTCAGCCTGGACGATTTAAGAAGACGGCCTCAACACTTGTTTTTTTTTTTTTTTTTGTCTGAGACATGGTCTCGCTATGCAGTTTAGATTGGCCTTGAACTCACTTTTCAGCCCAGGCTGTTCTCAAACTTGCAACTATCCTCCTGCCTCAGCCTCCCAAATGTGGCAGTGCTGGAATTACAGGCATGCACCATCATGACCAGCGGTCTCAACATTTTTTTTTCTTTTCTTTTCTTTTTTTTTGTCTCAACATTTTTTTTTTTTTCAGCACCAGGGATCGAACTCATGACCTCACGCCTGCCAGACAGGCGCTTAAGCCACTAAGCCAAACTCCAGGCCCTAGTTTTTGGAGGCAGGGTCGCATTATGTAGCTCAGGCCGGTCTTTCGCTTGCGTTGTAGCCTAAACTGGCTTGAAACTCACAACGCTCCTCCTACCTCAGCCTCTGGAGTGCTGGGATTAAAGGCGTGCGCCACCATGCCCGGCTTGTCTCAACATTTTTTTTTTTTTTTTTTTTTTTTTGCGGCACCGGGGATTGAACTCACAACCTCGCGCCTGCCAGGGCAGGCGCTTAAGGCACTGAGCCAAGCTCCCGGCCCTGGTTTTTTGAGGCAGGGTCGCACTATGTAGCTCAGGCCGGCCTTGCACTCGCGTTGTAGCCCAAGCCAGCCTCGAACTCACAACGCTCCGCCTACCTCAGCCTCCCGAGTGCTGGGATTAAAGGCGTGCGCCACCACGCCCGGCTTATTGTCTCAACATTTTAAAAAGGCCTGGGGAGGAGCCAGGTGTGGTGGCACATGCCTGTAATCCCAGCACTCTGGAAACTGAGGCAGGAGGATTGTTGCAAATTCTCAACCAACATGGGCTACAAAGTGAGCTCAAGCCCAGTCTGAACTGCATAGCAAGACCTTCCTTGTCTCAAAAAGACATACAAACAAACAAACAAACAAACAAACAAAAAGGCCTAAGGAGGTAGCTCTGTGGAAAAGCATTTGCCTACCATGTGTGAGGCCTTGGGTTTGAGCCCCAAATGAGAAGAAAAAAGAAAGGCACGCGTAAGGTATGATGCTTTCCTTGTAAAACACGTTTTTACTCTGAGGTTGTGCGATCACTTCGTTCACATGCTCTTCTAAGTTACAGTCTTTGTTGTTGTTGTTGTTTTTGTTTGTTTGTTTGTTTGTTTTTTGGTACCAGGGATCGAACTCACAACTCACAACCTTGAGCCTGCCAGGCAGGCACTTACGCCAGAGCTAAATCCTCAGCCCTATTTTTCGAGACAAGGTGTCACTATGCAGTTCAGGCTGGCCTTGATCTCACTTTGTAGCTCAGGCTGGTCTCCAACTCACAATAATCCTCCTGCCTCAGCCTCTGGAGTGCTGGGATTAAAGGTGTGCGCCACCACGCCTGGCTTCACTTATAAGATATTTAAGAGTGTCTCTGACCTCTGCCCACTCGGTGCCAGTAGCACAGTACCCTCCCTTTCCCAGCTGTGACAACTATCGGTGTCTCCAAACTTTTCCTGGTAATCCCTGGGAGACCACACGCCCTGCCTTGAGAACCCCTGGCCTTGGTCTTGGTGGGAACAGGAATGAGAACTGGTCTCAAAACAGTGCCTGATAGCCACTTGGGAGGCTGAGGCAGGAGGATCGTTGTGAGTTCGAGACCAGCCTGGGCTACAAAGTGAGTTCAAGGCTAGCCTGAACTGCATAGTAAGACTCTGTCACAAAAAATAGGGTTGGGGATTTAGGTCAGTGGTGTAAGCGCCTGCCTGGTAGGCACAAGGTGGTGAGTTCAATCCCTGGTACCAAAAAAAAATAAAAAACAATAATAATAATAAAAGCCAGTGCCTGATGGGGTGGTGGATGAGTAGTGCAGAACTTCACACTGAGCTACAGCCCCACTCCTTTTTTATTTTTTATTTTGAATCCGGGTCTCGCCAGTCACTTAATTGGGAATTAGCTCTGGGCAAAGACCCTGTGTTCAATCCCCAGTACTGCAAAAACAAACAACAGGAACCCCCCTTCTCAGAGTGTGTGTGTGTGAGACTGGAAACTGGACACAGGCAGCACTGAGAAACACCCAGCCACCAGCACCCTCTTTTACATTCTGAGACAGGGTCTCGCTAAGTTGCCAAGCTGGTGATCCCCCACCCCCACCCCATCTCAGCCTCTGGAACGCTTGGGACTGCAGGCCTGAGCCGTCACGCCTGGCTCTCACACCGCGACTGCTCTGGCCAGACCAACCTGTCTCTGCCCAGAACTATTGTGATAATTTTCTAAAGGTCTGCTTATTGCTACACTTGCTTACCCTGCGGCCACCACGTGCAACAGCCTATCAACCCAGCAGAGACCAGGATCTCGCTTTTCCTCCTTCCTTCTCTTCTTTCTTTCTCTTTCTTTCTTTCTTTCTTTTCTTTCTTTCTTTCTTTCTTTCTTTCTTTCCTTCCTTCCTTCCTTCCTTCCTTCCTTCCTTCCTTCCTTCTTTCTTTCTTTCCTCCTTTTTTTTGGTAACAGGAAACAAACTCAGGACCTTGCACTTGCCAGGGAAGCACTTGTACTGCTGAGCTATATCCCCGGTGCTTTTCTCTTTTCCTGTTCTTCTTTTTTCTTTTCTTTTCTTTTCTCCTCGTGTTGAAGCACTAAGGATGTAACCCAGCTACCTCCCCCTTCCCCGACCAGTTTTAATTTCCAGTTTGAGACGGTGTCACTAAGTTGCCCCGGGGTAACCCTGAACCCTCCCTCTTCCCTGCTCGGCCTCTCCGGCGGCTGGAATAGAGCAAGTCGCCTTTGCACACAGTGTTTTGGTTTGTTTGTTTTTTTCTTTTTTTAAACATCTCCGCCTGCTAGGATGGGAAATCTAAGGGAGAAGAAACCGCTGCCCTGTTCAGCGAGGCATCTTCCCCAGCTGGAGCAGCGTCGGGCGAAAGACCGGCGATTGTTAAACAGCAGCCGAGGGGACCGAGCTCAGAGGCGCACACCGCGAGGTCGTGAGTTCGATCCCCGGGCCCGAAAATAAAATAAAATAAAATAAAATAAAATAAAAAATAAATAAAGAATTGCCAAATGACGGGGGATTGGGGTTTAGAAAGGTGGGGGACGCAGCTCCCCCGCCACCGCGCTCCTTTGCCGTCTTTGACGCCGCCAGCCACCTATTTACGGTGCGTGGTTGCCAAGGAAACAGCGGGTTGTCCGCGGACACCGGGGTAGGTCTAAAATCTCGCCGGAGCCGGAGGAGCCTGGAACCCGCAGCGCAGCCGCCCTCCTGCACGGCGATCGCACGCCCCCTGCCGGGCGGCTCCAGAATCCCCGTGTGCTGGGAGGCCGAGGCAAGGAGACTCAGGAGTGCCAGCCCAGCTGTAGCAATTTATTTTTTTTAATAGATAAGCATAATGATCACATTCATCACAGGGAATTTGTACCTATACCTGGAATATTTTGATTCTTTTTTCCCTATTCCCCTCCCTTCCCTTTAACCCTCCTCCCCTCCTTATTTACAAAAGCTTTGTTTCCAATTCTTTTTTTTTTTCCTTTTCCTTTCCTTCCTCCCCCCACCTTGTTCCCCTTCCCATTTGAACATTTTCTTCCTACTTCCCAATATCTGATCCTCCATTTTAGTTTTACCCTTTCCGTTTCTCACACCAGAGAAACAATACAATATTTAACCCTGTGAGTCTCATTAATGAACTTAAGAGTATGGTCTCAAGGTGCATCCATTTACCTGCAGATGTCTCAAGTCTATCCTTCTTTATGGCTGAGTAGTACTCCACTGTATACGAAACCCACTTTCTCTTTCTCCATTCATTGGTTGATGGGCATTTGGGCTGTTTCCAACATGTAGTTATTACAAGCTGTGCTGCCGTGAACACAGCAGTGTAGGTATCACTGTGGTGTGATGCTTTTAACTCTTCTGGGAAGACACCCAGCAGGGGGACCAACAAAGCAACGAACACAGAGGCCGATTTTTTAAATTTATTTATTGGGTGCCGGAAATAGAACTCAGAACCTCATGCTTGTCAGGTAGGCGCTGTGCCACTGAGCTAAACACCTAGCCCCTTTTTTTGTTTAATGGGGATTGAACCCATAGCTCTCACACTGAGCTTCTTCCCCCCTTTAATTTTATATTTTGAGACAGGATCCCACTAAATCACCAATTTGCCCAGGATGGGCTGACATTTGAGATCCTTCTGCATCAGCTTCCCAGAGTGCTGGGACTACAGGCATGCCCTGCTACATCTGCCTCATCTATGCTTCTAGAGGGGGGACCCCAGGAAAATGTGACCCCCCCGGCCCATTTTACAGGTTGAAGTGTAGTGTGTTTTTCTTGTTTTTTTGTTTTGTTTTTGTCTTTTTGAGACAGGGTCTCACTATGTAGTTCAGGCTGGCCTTGAGGTCACTTTGTAGCCCAGGCTGGTCTCAAACTTGCAACAATCCCTCCTGCCTCAGCCTCCCGAGTGCTGGGATTACAGGTGTGCACCACCAGAGCCAGCTCCTAGTTATGACTTTTCTTGTCTCCTTTCTACCTACCTTTTTGCCATCCTACCTCAGGTGAAGGTTACAAAGATTCTGGAATCAATGCTGCCTTACTGATGAAGTCACAGGGTTGTCCCCTGCCAGGCCTGGTGGCACACACCCCTGAGCCCAGCACTTGGGAGGCTGAGTGAGGCAGGAGGATCCTGGGAGTTCAAGGCCGGCCCGGGCCACGGAAGTGAATTCAAAGCCGGCCCGGGGGCCATAGAAGTGAATTCAAGGCCGGCCCGGGCCACGGAAGTGAATTCAAGGCCGGCCTGCACTGCACAGTGAGACCCTGTTCCAAAAAGACGAAGACGAAACAAAAGCAAAACTGTCCCCTGAACTTGAAATTTATTTTTGGCTCTGAACAGGCTTTGTGGTGGACTCAGTCATTTATTAAGCATATGTTAAGCACTCATGATATATTAAGACTTCTACTGGGCACTGTGGGGTCCAGACATGATGGATTTTTATTCCCAAGGAGTTGACAGTGTAGTAGGGGAGAAATTAAAAGTCAATCAAGGACACATACTGTGTGAAGTGTGGCAGAAGAGGGGAATGTTGTAATGATTAAGAGCTCAAGCTTTTGGTCTCAGATACAAATTTAGATTCAGACTACAATTGCGGGTTGTACGATCTTGTAAACTGCTAAGCTTTTCTCAGCTTCAATATCTTCAATTTCAGGTAACCGAGCATAGTAATAGGCCGGGAGTGGTAATACCACATGCCTAGAATCCCAGCTACTCCAGAGCCTAGAGCAGGAGGAATACAGGTTCTAGGACAGCCTGGGCAGTGCAGCTCTCTCTGTGCCCCTCTTTCAAAATAATAATTATAATAATAATAGTACTCAAGTACTATATAAGATTATTGAGGATTAAATTAGAGCAGACATGCCTGGCAACTACTAAATTCCCAATAACATTATTACTTATCACAATTAGCCACTATTGGAATTATCTACACAAAGGCAATGTCAGGAAATGTTTCTAAGAAAAGGTGGCATTTCAGCTGAATACTGAACAAAAAGAAGCTGGCTACGTCTGGGAGGAAACTATTGAATTGTTTCTGTTTTTTAAATTATACCCTGTCAGATTTCTCAAAAGATTTTGGGTAAAATAATGATTTCAGTGACAGGCAACTGAGCTGGAGAAAACAGGCTGTTTTAACCTCCTTATTCTAACCTCCACTCTAATCCCAAATCTTACGTATTGCCCAATTATGTAGGAAATGAATACAACTCTTAATCTTTTTTTGGTTGATTCTGAATATTACAGATAGAACAAGAAATAAATGTGAAGATGCCAGATTACACCTAGTGAACTTGGTTTTAAGAAACTGACATTTGCTGGGTGTGGTGGTGCATGCCCCTAATCCCAGCATTCGGGAGGCTGAGGCAGGAGGATCACCATGAGTTTGAGGCCAGCCTGGTCTATATAAGTGAGTGCAAAGCCTGCCTGCATTACAGAGTGAGATTCTGTCTCAGGAGAAAAAACAAAAACACAAAACAAAAAAAAAAGCCGATACTCAAGGGCAGCTGCAGCTTTTACCTGTGAGGTCAGGTGGCTGGCTCTCCAAAGAGGGTGGGGCCTCTTTCTCGATCTTGAACTCATTGCTACATATTACCTTGTTTTCTTTTGGATCTGCCACAAGATAGCGCATAGCAAGAACCCGATAAACGCTGACGGCATGCTAAGATGCTCTTCAGTCGGATGCTTTGTGCGAGCATTCTGCAGAGGCCTCCCACCTGGAGAGGTGGTTATTGTCACTGAACAATTACAGAATCTCCAGATGAACTCTCGCAGCTCAGAGAAGGATGATGAGGTGAAGCAGGCCTGTCAACACTTGGGCATCATTAGTATAATCACAAGTCCTATCAAAAAAAAAAAAAAAAACACCAAAAAAACAAATACTGTATCTGGTTTATAAAATAAAACGTTTGTATCATTCTATCCCTTCTCATTCACTGAACTGTCTTTCTGTTTTTCTTTTTTGTATTTTTGAGGCAGGGTCTCACTATGCAGTTCAGGCTGGCCTTGAGCTCACTTTGTAGCCCAGGCTGGTCTTGAGCTCGCAGTGATGCTCCTGCCTCAGCCTCCCGAGTACTGGGATTATAGGCGTGCACCACCATGCCCGGCCTGAACTGTCCTGTAAAATCCTTCTCCCTTACGTTTGCTCTGCAGCTTTCTTCCTGGTGTCCCAGCGCGGCCAAGGTGCAGCCGGAGGGGGCAGGGTACGGGGCGCTGAACGACTCCTATGCGGCGCCGGAGCCCTGCTCAGCCGAGTCGGAGGAGGCCAACGCCCCGGGCGCCATGCACTGGGCCTCCCTGCGGCTGTGCGGGCTGCAGGCGGCGGAGGGGCATGGCCGGCGCGCTTCGGCTTTTCCTGCCACTGACCCTGGCCTTCTGCAGGGGGCCGTGCGAGGCCAGCGCCTTCGCTGAGCAGCTCCGCCCGGCCCCTGCCCCGGCCCCACAGCGCCCCCTGGGGGCCGGCCCTGCCCCGGCCTTCCCGCACAGCTGCCTGACCCCCACCCTCCCCACGCTGATGGGAAGAGGTTGAGCGCACGCCCCCGGCCAGCCCGCTGCGGAGCCTGGCAGCGGGGGAGCCTCGGAGGGGCCCCTGACACTTCTTCCAGCTGGAACCCGAGAGGGGCAGAGCTGACCACGTTTGTGCTGCCTTTCGGTCAGCGTGCTGCCTCCCATTTGTGAGCATAAACTCTGGCAGGATAGACACGTTTCTCCTGTAACCTGACCGTCATCCTTGCTCAGTGCTCCAGGGAACTGTCACCACTGCTGAGTCTCAGTCTTTTTTTTTTTTTTTTTTTTTCCGGCACTGGGGATCAAACTCACAAGCCTGCCTGACAGGCACTTAAGCCGCTGAGCCAAACTCCCGGCTCTGGTTTTTTGAGGCAGGGTCGCACTGTGTAGCTCAGGCCGGGCTCGCGCTCATGTTGTAGCACAAGTCAGCCTCGAACTCACAACGCTCCTCCTACCTCAGCCCCCGAGTGCTGGGATTAAAGGCGTGCGCCACCACGCCCCACTGGGGATGCATTTTTGTAACCCCAGGTATCTGGGAGGCTGAGGAAGGAAGACCCCAAATTCTAGGCCAGTCTGAGCAACTGAGGGAAACCCTATCTCAAAGTTAAAGGGGGCTGGGGATGTAGCTCAGTGGTTAAGCACTTGCCGAGCATGTGGGAGACCCTTGTTTCCAGCCCTAGCACCAAAGGAAAGAAAGACATTTGCTTAAACTCGTTTTTGGAAATATAAACTATTAAACACATTGACAGAACACGTCTGAGGCAGGAGACTGCTGTGAGTTCAAGGCCAGCCTAGACTACGTAGTGTACACACATTTATGAACTAGTTGATTAGTTTAAAAACTGTTCATTGATGCTTAAAGTAGAATTCAGGTTTTTTTTGGTACTGGGTCTTGAGCTCAGGACCTTGTGCTCACCAACAGGCGTCCATGCAGCTGAGCTCTATCCGTCCCCAGCACAATTTAGAAACTGAGAACAAGGCTGCAGTACTGCACACCTGTAATCCCAGCACCTGGGAGGCTGAGGCAGGAAGAGCACCTTGATTGAGGCCAGTGAGCGCAAGGCAAAACAAAGGCAGTTCACAAGGCATGAAAGGGGCCTGTGGCCAGCGGTGAGGAGGGCAGCTGGGGCTCCGTCTCCCTTCTCCCCTCGCATCCACAGCTATTCCGCAGGGGTGCCGCAGTTTGGGAGCTGCACTGCTCAGTCCAACCAAATGGAGATTCCCAGGCCCTCTGGGCACTGCCTCTCGGCTGTGAGAAACCTAGTGTGCAAATAAGGACCAAAATAGGTGTTGTGGAGTAGGAAAACACTCAAGAGGTGAAGAGAAAAAGGGAGGGGGAAAGGGAAAATTTTCAAACATGAGAAAAGGAAAAAATGGAAACAAAGCTCTTGTAAATGGGGAGTTGGAGAGGGGGATGGGGAAAAAACAAGAATGAGGTTATAGCACATACAGCCACAAATTCACTATGATGAATGTGATCATTATATAGATCTAAAATGTACCAATAAGATCTGATTGAAAAAAAATGCTCCCAGTCCTTGCCGGGTGGCGTGGCACACACCTGGAATACCAACTAGCAACCTGGGGCTGCGGCGGGCCTGCTCCAAGCTGGAGGCCAGCCTGGGCTACAAGGTGAGCTCCAGGCCGGCCGGGACTACACAGGGAGACCCTGTCTCTCCACACGCACACACTCACACGTTAACACTGACACACTGATGGTGGATGTGCCACCCCAACCTCATTATTTCTTCAGAGAACATATAGATGACACATTATTTCTGCTTTCCCTTCCTATATTTATAAGGACACCAGTATAAAAATCAATGTACGTGCTCAGCTCAAGGATTTTCTTACCAAAGGGCGCTTTGGATCCCCAAGCTGTTTTCCGGGAAAGGAAGGGCTGCCCCCTGCTGGTGTCCACGACTTCTCCATTTCAGGCTGCATCCGCTGGACTATGTGGTGAGTGTCAATTTGTTCACTGAGAACTACCTGCACCTCATTAACTCTTTACTGTGAAGTTCCCCACACTCGAGGTAGTACAACAATCCGATTTACAGTAAAGCTCACTATCTAGATGTATAAAAAAACTGACAAACGGGTTGGTGGCACAGGTGTGTAATCCCAAGGTTAATGTATCACAGTTCCTGGGAGACTGAGGCAGGATGATGGGTCCAAGGCCATCCTGACCAATTCTGTGAGACCTTCTCTCAAAATGAAATTGTAAAAAGGACCGAGAGGTCAGCAAGGCAATCCCAACACTCAGGAGGCTGGGGCAGGACAGCCGTGACTCTAAGGCCAGCCTGGACTACATGGCAGGACCTCGCCTCAAAACACCAGTAACGTCCCAGCACTCGGGAGGCTGAGGTAGGTGGAGCGTTGTGCATTCGAGGCACAATGTGAGCAAGGCTGCACTCAACTACATACTGCGACCCTGTCTTAAAAAACTAGGGCCAGGAGTTTGGCTCAGTGGCTTAAGCACCTGCCTGGCAGGCACGAGGTTGAGTTTGATCCCCAGTGCCACAAAACAAACACACACACACACACCACACACCAGTAACGGGGCTGGGGAATGTTGTCCTGTGCTATCAGGGTTCAGTGCCTAGTGTAACAACAAGGATTTAAAACAAATCATCTGATTTCTTTGGTTTCTGTCTACAAAAATTGAACTATCTCGCACTTACCAGGCAGATGCTGTGCTGCTGAGCTACATCCCCGGCCCTCTACACTTTTATAAAGAAGTTAAAAAAAAAAAAAAGAAAGAAAAAAAAAAAAAAAAAAAAAGAAAAAAAAATCCGGGTATGGTGGCTCACGCCTGTAATTTCAGCACTCGGGAGGGTAAAGCAGGAGGATCACTGCAAGTTCGAGACCAGCCTGGGCTACAAAGTGAGCTCAAGGCCAGCCTGAACTGCATAATGAGACCCTGTCTCAAAAAGCTAAAAAGAAATGTAGCTCTTGCAATGTCCCAGGTTCAATTTCCAGTCCTGGGGGAATACAGTAGAAGCCAATGTAGTGGCACACACCTATAACCCCAGGACGTAGGGAGGCTGAAGCAGGCTGGCAAATCCAAGCCCAGCCTGGGGAATTTAGTGAGTCTATTAGCACCTCAAACAAATGTTTACTGCAAAGGTGCTGGGTTCAATCCCAAGGACCAAAAAAAAAGGTCCAGCCCCCTGGGGAGGCAACAAGGCAGTTTCTAATTATCAGCGAGAACTCAGCTCACGTCCTACCCCAGTGTCTCCCTGGATTCCTAGGTCCAATCCATTCCCAAATCCGAGTGCAGTAGCCCCACCACGCACCTCAGAAACCTATGCGAGGAGGGCAAAGCCGCCAGGGACTCCCTCAGCTGCGCTGCGCTTATCTCGGGACAAGATGCAGCGCTAACTCAACTCCACAACGTCCCCATAACAAGGTCCAACTGTAACCGACGGCAGATTTCCGCAAGCCTTCCCTCCTTCCAGGCTAGACGTGTGCTGCTACTGCTGCACATCCTGCATCTTCTCATGCTTACTATTTTCAAGTGAGATTTGTTAATTTTTCCATCAACAAACTCCAGTCCAAGGACACTGAGTCACAACAAATCTGCCACCAGCGTCGCACATTGCTGAGGACCTAATTAATGAGTACAGACTGCACTATGGTTCACCCCTTTTTTAACAGATTCATGAGCCAAGGGCTGTCCTTCAAGCTTTTATTGAAGTGCTGTGATCCGGCATAAATTTTAGACCTTGTTAAAAGCAGCCACGTCCACGGACTGCACATAGTCCTCAAAAGCAGTGATCTGCTCCTCCAGCATATCTGTTCCAACTTTGTCATCTTCCACCACACACTGGATCTGCAGCTTTTTAATTCCATATCCCACTGGAACTAGTTTAGCTTTAAAAAAAAATTAGGGAGAGTCTTTTAGAAATGCCTTACTGATTGATGGGCAGAGATTTAAAATGCAATCGAGTTGTAGGTGATAATTTTGAAATGCAAAACGGAAACTCACAGGAACCCCAGACCAAGCCGTCGGCTTGAATGCTCCGGACACAATCCTCCAACTTCGCCATGTCTGTCTCATCGTCCCAAGGCTTCACATCTAGCAAGATGGAAGACTTGGCAACAAGTGCAGGTTCTAGAAAACAAGAAACAGCATTAAGTACAGCTGCTTTCTTCTCCCAAGTCCAAATCTCAGCAGGGCATGGTGGCCGATAACCTGCATATCCTAGCACTCTGGGGACACTGAGGCAAGATTATAGGTTTGTGCCCTGGTCTGAAAATAAAAAATGACAAAGGACTGGGGGTGTAACTAAGTGCAAAGGCCTTAGATTCAATTCCCAGTATCACAGACAAAAATAAAAGTTCCAAATTTGTGCTTTGAAATGTTCCATCTCCTTAGTCAAATGAAATGACAGAATACATTCTGTCTGTCACACACATGCCCACTTCCTTTTTGGCTAAGAAAGAGGTACTGAATTGTGTAACACTTTCTTTCCCACAGTGGAATGCCACAGCTGCTACGATTAACAACAGCTGCAGACCAGTAGCTGTGGACGTTTTTAAGAGCAAGAACTGCTATGAAAGGTTTTAAAACACTGACCCACTCGACAAAGGTGGAAGGAATTACTTTGCGGTCAAGCTTCATGAAAGGCTCCTCATATTATCATGGAATGAAGACAGACACCACTTATAAGCGACCTACTTTTGGCCTTCTTGGACTCATACTGTGCAAGCCGCTCCTCCCGTAGCCTCTTTGCTTCCTCGCTTTCCTGTGAAGAAAAATGGTAGCATTTCACAAAGTTGACGTTTCTCTGGTTGGAGCTGGTAGGGACGTTATCTCAAACACCAGCTTTGTCAGAAAGAAAACAAATCCATCAGCAGCTCAGCCGAAAGATGGTGATTTGATTTTATTCATCATGGAACCAGTGAGAATTCTGCCAAGGCATAACAAAGTGAAGCCAGGATTCAAACGCAGGAAAGCTGGCTGCACTACCTGTGCTTATGCAGATAAACCGCCTACCGATCCACTCCGACATGAAAAGACAGCATACCTCCTCATCATCAGACCCAAAGAGGTCAATGTCGTCATCATCTTTACTGTCTGCAGCTCCACTTCCCGTGGTGTCTTCCACACTGGCAGGGCCATACTTGCCTAAAGCTTTCTTCACTCCTGGCAGGCTTGGGAAAAAAATTTAAATTCACTCTTAATTTGGTATAACGTTTTTTTCTAGAAAAGCACACGGGAACACTCACTGCTCTGTCACTAGATTCCTTTTATAAGGCACCCCCTTCAGCACACTCCCAGTAGATCCTCCTCACACAGACAACATTAACACCATGTGAGATGTTACACTCGGTACTATGATTTACTTTTGCAGTGTAAACATTTGAGACCTCGTTAAGTACACTGTTTCACTCTTAACGAATGGGAGTCCACTTCCCCACACTTGCATCCCTCACCCCTGCGCTGCCCCTCCAGGTCCTGGTCGAAGCACACCAGCAGGGCACTATGGGGAAAAAGCTCAACTGCTGTTGTCTGTGTTCTACCTGATCTGTGCAAAAAGGGAGGCCTTCAGTCACAAAGAAACCAGCTTACAATACACCCCGACAGAGCTGGGGTAGCCTTGGGGAGGGGGGACGGCCAACGTGGTCACGTGACAACCCTGAAGTTTAGAAAGCAGTTTTCCCCTCCGAGCTGGTGCAAAGCTACCTTTACCTGGCCTTTTCCTTTTCGTAAGACTTGATGTGATTGTACCAGCGCAGAGCGTGACACAAGTCGGCGGGCGGCGGGCAGGAGACGGCTTCGAACACTGCCACGTCGGCCTGCGAGGGCACGAACCTGGCCAGACAGGGGAACGAGGCAAGAGCGCGCCAAAGTCATTGGCAGCCACCACACCCCTGCATCCCCGACCTGTCACACACCTTCACCTACTTTCCTTTCAAGAAAAAGTTACAAGTTGCTTAAGATCTGGGCCGTGGCTTAGGGTCACCCCGGTGCCCCGAGAACGCCGGCCACTCCGGAGCTGTGAGCCCGAGACCCACAGGGCAGCGCCGGCCCGGGGCACCGGGGGCCAAGAAGCGAGTGCCGGGCCGAGCCAAGAAGAGAGCGCCCCGGCGTCTTCCCGGCTTCCCCCCGGCCCGGCCTCCTCCTCCGCCGCGGCAGACCGCCACGTGGCCCGCCCGGGACGCGCCGCCGCCCCTCCGCTTACCCCTCGATGTAGCTCCGGTCCGCCAGGTAATCGTTGAGCACCTGCAGGCCGGCGGGGCTTTTCAGGTCTCCGAAACCCATGGCCTCTACTGTCTGCGGGAGGCGGGCAACGGTGCGGCGAAGAGCGCAAAAAGCCGGGGTTCAGCGCTAAGAGAAAAAAAGGGCCGCGGTAGGCCGGAAAACGCCTTATATAGCGCCGGAGGCGGTCCCCTCCACGGCGCCCGGCCGGAGGTTAAAGGTCACCGTGCGCTCCTATTCTCATTCCTCCAGTAAACACCTCGGGTCGCGAATTAAATGGCCCACCAATTGTCCGCAGACCTTTCGGTGTGTTTGGAACCAAATTAATAAAAGGGGCATTTCTCAAATTCCTATCTTTACGGCTCACGAAAACTACGAGGACCGCCCTTCCAAACGCCGGAGATGACTCAAGGAGCGCGGTTTGGAAGCCCCGGCAACTTCCGGCGGAACTGCAGGTCCAAATCGTCCTCTCCATCTCTTCCCCACTCGCCGGCAAACTGACGGAAATTGCCGAAATCGAGCTAATCCGGAAATTGTCGAACCTGGAGATTCTGGTCCCTCCTGGCTTTCCGTTCTCCTTGTCCGGCTGACAGAATTAGCCGGGGCCGCCATATTGAGTAAGCGGCCGGGTGTCTGAGGGGTCGGTGGGGTCCGGACACGCCAACAGAGCACCCTCGGCCGCTCCGAGGAGAAGGTGAGCTTGTGTCTAGGTAGGAAGGCAGTACTGCTTTGGTCCGGGGTGTGTTATTTGGCGAGAATGCGCCCTTTGGCCGAGGCAGCGCAGTCTCCTCTTGCCCTTGACGGGGCGCCGCCTCCCGCCCCGCTGCCTCGGGAACCTCTGGGAGCGGATGGGTGAGAGCTGTTGGCTCTGGTGTCTGGTCCGGCGGAGCAGGGGCATGACGGGGACCTCCCTCAAGAGTGCGCGTCCCAGTGCAGGCGCGAGGGCGCCCTTCCCTCTGCAGGGAGTAGCGGGGCAGCGCCCTGTCAGGAGGACCCCGTGTTGTCCGCGAGAGAGGACCAGTGTCCCGGGTAGTTTAGGCCCAGACTGACCATTTGCCCCAGGTTCTTTTTCTTTTTGTTTTAGAGGCAGGGCTTCACAGTGGCGTTCAGGCTGACCTTGAACTCACTATGTAGCCCAGGCTGGCCTCGAGCTCATGGCGACCCTCCTGCCTCAGCTTCCCGAGTGCTGGTGTTACAGGCCTGCGCGACCACTCCCGGCCCAATTTCAAGTGCTCCCCCGGAGCAGTAGGTCGTTCCTTAGTCGCTATTGCTTTTGCAGCCGTCCCCGCCTCTATTTTGTCTTGTCCACTGACCAGCTGTTGGGTGGCACTTTTTATTCCTTTCACTGGCCAGGAAAATGACAAAAAAGGTCTTTATGAAAATTAGCCCAAGGTCATACTGCAAATAACACACCCACGTTGTTTACCAGTTCCTGGTATCAGATGCATACATTTTGAGAGCTGAATCAGAGGCAAGTCTGTTGATCCACTTACTAATTGGGAGTATGGAACCCATAACATGCATTGTTTTTGTTGCATAAAATCCCCCCTTTTTCTTCTTTTCTCTCTTTTCTTCCCCCTTTTGGTTGGAGCACAGTGTTGTGTGTGTGTGTGTGTGTGTGTGTGTGTGTGCATCATTAAGTGGGGTGTTAGAAGATTATAAGATTGCCCAAACACCTTCACTTTTTATTCCAGGAAACAGTGTCCCTAAATGATAGGCTGAAATTAGAAATGTAGTTCACATAGCAAATGGTTACTAAGCATGTGCTAACAGAACGTGTATGAGTCCAAATGTGTCCATAAAGAAGAATAAAAAGATGGCCAAGTTCTGTAGAAATACTCCAGGCAGTGTGCAGGGCTGGGCTCGCCGGGGAGTCTGTACAGCTGGCTGGGGGCGGATCCGAAGTGTGGTACAGTCCCAAGGGCCGGGTTCGTGTGCTGGTGCTAGCCTCACTCGCTAGGACTCAGACCATTAGAACTGATGAGGAGACTGAGACCGCAGATAACTGACCAAGGTTGACACTGGCGTCCTCCTGCCCTGGCGTTGGATCGGTGTCAGCCAGGCAGCTTTACTGTAATCTTTTTGGTTGATTATAGTTTTGACCCATGCTGCACCCACCTCATCGCGGTCTCTAGAAAACTTTCTCAGATAAGCGGCCCCGTCGGCAGCCCATTTGGGACCCTTGCTGTCTCTCAGGAGCTATTCCTGACCCCACACCAATTCCCCAGTAAGTTTCCTACCGTTAACCCCTGTTGTTCCTTAGAATTGATTCTTAAACTTGGGGAAATGCAAGCTCGGCGTGCCTGACATCTAGCAGGTTGGAGTTACGTATTTTCCCCTGTGTTTGTATGATTGATCGGGGAGTAGTTAGGAAATGTTTGGATAAGATGGTAAGGAAAGCCTGAGAAAAGGATTGTAAACCAGGATTTGAAAAGATGGGGAGAGCTTAGACAGAGCTGAGGGAAAAATCGTTTCTGTCTGAGGCTGTGGAGAGAAGGGTCGCGTAGAAAGCAGAAGCCAGGCTGCTGGAGTAATCCAGGCCAAGATGATGGGGCCTTGGACTAGGGTAATACTTCGGAGGTGGAGAAGCGACTACGTGATAAAAAAATACAGACCACCGCGGTCCCTATGTGGAAAAATGCCCAGACGAGCTTTAGAAGTAATTGGCCAGTTCCATTTCTCCCACCTAGTAGAGGTACACTTTTCCTCCCTATCTCCACATTCAGTCATTCGTGGGGTGGACTACAAAACAAGTTCAAGGCCAGCCGAAACTGCTTAGTGAAACCCTGTCTCCAAAAAAAAAAAAGAGAAATCCCCGGGAGGCTGAGATAGGGAGCGTTGTGAGTTCAAGGCTGACTTGGGCTACAATGTGAGTGCAAGGCCGGCCTGAATTACATAGTGCGACCCTGCCATGAAAAGCTAGGGCCGGGAGTTTGGCTCAGCCACTTAGGCGCCTGTCTGATAGGCGCAAGGTTGAGTTTGATCCCCAGTGCCACACACACACACATAAAAAAATTCCCTGCACTCAAAAATAAATAAATAAATAAAGTCAGCACTGATTAAGTTTTAAAATTGTATGAAATGTGTCGTGATTGTTCTTGGGCTGGGATCAAGCCCAGTGCTTGTGTCAGTGCTAAGCAAGCACTCTACTACTGAGCTACCGCCTCAGATTGTTGATTTTGAATCTGTTTAATGCTCTGATTCACCAAAGTCTGGTTTCCTGTGTGTGTACGCAGTATTGCGAATTGTACCCAGGGCCTTCATAACTGATCTGCATCCTTATCCTTGTTTTTTGGGGTTTTTTTTTTTTTTGTTTTGTTTTGTTTTTTTTGAGACAGGACCTCCCTGTGTAGTTCAAATTACCCTTGAACTTGCTCATGTAGCCCAGGTCAGCCTTGAACTTTCGGGGGATTCTCCTGCCTCAGCCTCCCAAGTACCCAGACAAAGGTATGTGCCACCATGCCCAGCTGTTAAATTGTTTTTTTGTTTTTTGGTTTTTTTTTTTTTTTGGAGGCAGAGTCTTACTAAGTCACCAAGTTGCCCAGGCTAGGCTCCAATTTATAACCCTCCTGCCTCAGCCTCCCCGAGTTCTGGGATTGCAGGCATGTACAACTGAGGCTGGTTTCAAGTCTACTTTATATACCATCAGTAGGATTGAGGTTACAGGTCAGTGACAGAGTACTTGCCCAGCATCGGCAAGACGTCAGCACTTCCTCACCTGAAAAGAAGTCCTTCAAAAATACATGCCATGGAGCAGGGTATGATGGCGCACGCCTGTCATCCCAGCATTCAGGAGGCTGAGGCAGGAGAATTATTGTGAGTTTGAGACCAACCTGGGCCACAATGTGAGCTCAAGGCCAGCCCGAACTTCATAGTGAGACCCTGTCTCAAAAAGACAAAAACAAACAAACAAAAAATACATGCCTTCACACTGGGTATGGTGACACCTATAATCCCAGCACCCGGCAGGCTGAGGCAGGAAGATTGCTGTGAGTTCAAGACCAGCCTGAACTACATCATGATACCCTGTCTCAAAAAGACAGCAAAAAGGCTTCCCTTCTGATCAGGTGTGGCAATGCCTGCTTATAATCCCAGCCCTCTGTTAGGCCAAGGCAGGGAGAGCACAGATTCTTCCTGACCTGCCTCAAAAGATAAAAAGGGTTCAGTCCCTGGTACCAAAATAATTGTAAAGGACTGGGGCTGAGACTCATGGTGAAGGACCTGGGTTCTGTCCACAGTACTGGGAGAGAAGTGTGTGTGTGTGTGTGTGTGTGTGTGTGTGCAATGTTTTTTTTTTTTAATGTAGACAGGTTTTATCTTTTATTTTGCAGGACAGCAGCACACAGTGATTGCTTTTACCACTTGGAATCAGTCCACATGCACAACACAGCTGTTCCCTTCCCACCCTCCCCTGCTCCTTCCATTGCGTGTCCCCTGCCCATTTCCAAAAGCTCTATTTTCATTTTTTTCTTTTTTCTTTTTTTCCTGATTCTGGGGATCAAACTCAGGAATTCATGCTTGCCAGGCGGGCTCTGTGCCACTAAGCTATATCCCCAGCCCTGTTTCCATATTTTCAATTGTTAAAATCCTGTTTCCTCTTCCCTCCATCTTTTGTTCCCCTTTCTGTTTGAAAAGTATCTCCCTACTTCCTGTTACCTTTTATCTTGCTCTTTATATTTTGAGTTTCTTGTAAGAGACCATGCAGTATTTAAGTTGTGTCTCTGATTTATTTCACTTAAAACAGTGGTCTCCAAGTGCATCCATCTATCTACAAATGCCTCGTTTATCCTTTCTTACGACAGAGCAGTGATGCTGTCAGATGTGCCTCATTCTGAAACTTGGTGCTAAGACCTTTTGGTGGCCTTTTTTTTTTTTTTTTTTTTGTGGCGTCGGGGATTGAACTCACAACCTTGTGCCTGCCAGACAGGCGCTTAAGCCACTGAGCCAAACACCCGGCCCTAGTTTTTTGAGGCAGGGTCATACTATGCAGTTCAGACCGGCCTTGCGCTCGAGTTGTAGCCCAAGTCGACCTTGAACTCACAATGCTTCTTCTACCTCAGCCTCCTGAGTACTGGGATTAAAGGTATGCGCCACCACGCCCGGCTTGGTGGCCCTTTTTGTAAGAGCATTGTGCTAGATCTTCAAAAATAGTAAATGGTAAAATTTCTTGTCCTCAAAAGAGCTTGTAGTTTTCGAAGTTACTAAAATTGGAATGTGTGGCTGTACATTCCTGTAATCTCATCACCTGGGAGGCTGAGGCAGGAGGATTGCTGTTGAATTTGAGGCCAGCCGGGCTACCCTGCAAAATACTGTCTCAGAAAAAAATTCAGTGTTTATGTGATCAGGTGATTGCACAAAAAGACTAAATTTCTGGTAGTTTTTTAGTTTGCTTCAGTGTGTCTTAGTTTCAGTGGCAATGTCTTGGTAACTCAGCAGACTTTCAGAGTGCCACTGCTGGCACTTTGGGTAGGTCTTTATTGGCAGGGGTCCTGTGCACTGCAGGGGGCTGAGCAGCTCCCTGCCCTCACCCCATTAGGTGCCAGTAGCCGCTCCCCAGTTGTGACCACAGTCTCTCCAGGCATTGCCACACATTGCCTAGGGAGCAAAGGTGCCCCCAGCTGAGACCCACTCTTAAACCTTACTGTGTGCCTCTTAGGGGAGTCACTAGCCATGGAAAGAGGCAGGGAAATCCCTAATAAAGGAAGGTAGAAGCATATAAGCAACTTGTTGTAAGTCTGAAAAATAGCCGTATTGCTTAGCACAGAAAATGGCCCTTGAAGCACATCGCAGACTTGTGGGGTTGTGAGGGGCCCAGGGTAGGAGTTGCAGGAGCATTAGCAGAGATCTCCGCTCAGCTCACTGAGGGGTGCACACGGGCAGGAAGCGAGGCAGGCAGGAAGCGAGGCAGGCAGGTGGGCTTCGTTTCATACGGCCGCTCTGTGCAGTACTTGGGATTGGAACCCGTGGCCTTGGCTCTGAGCTGTGTTGCCCCCTTTTTTATTTTGCGTTTTGAGGCAAGCTCTTGCTAGATCAGTAGATCATCCACGCTGAGCTCAAACTTGGGCCTTCTGCCTGAATCTCCCAAGCGCTGAGACGGCAGTGTGTGCCCACAGGCTGGGCTCAGGCAGTTACTCTTGGAGCTCACTGTAGTGTATTGCGGAGTAAGTTTCATCTTTTCTTTATGTTATGAAACAACAAAGCTGCCAGGCATGGTGGCACATGCCTGTCATCCCAGCACTTGGGGGGCTGAGGTGGGGGATCACCGCAAGTTGGAGGGCAGCCTGGGCTATAGGGAGCTCAGGGCTGGCCAGAACTACATGGCGAGACCTTGTCTTAAAAGCACAGCAAAAGCCGGGTGTGGTGGTGCAGGCCTTTAATCCCAGCACTCGGGAGGCTGATGTAGGTGGAGTGTTGTGAGTTGGAGGCTGGCTTGGGCTACAACGTGAGCACAAGGCCAACCTGAGCTACATAGTGCGACCCTGCCTCAAAAAACCGGGGCCAGGAGTTTGGCTCACTGACTTAAGCACCTGTCTGCCAGGCTCGAGGATGTGAGTTCAATCCCTGGTGCTGGAAAAAAAAAAAAAAAAACACAGCAAAGCAGTACTTTATGTAGTATTAGAAAGCCCAAATTTATACACTAGCTATTCCTTACCTACTTGTCAGGTAATGATCTGAGACTGAGTATTCTTTCTCACAAAATTTTGGAGAAAATATCAGGATTTGTGAATACACAATGTCTGACTATATGTGGAGTACCTTAGAACCGGAAAGCAATACCAAAACCTTTGTAAGTGGGTGTTTTTTCCCCTATAATAATATTGCTCTTCTGCTTCCTTTTTAGCAGTATGTTGAGGATACCTGTTAGAAGGGCCTTCGCAGGCCTTTCTAAGTCTTCTACAGGATGTGGTGAGTTGGGGTTTTTGGCATTCATATTGGACTTACCCTTGTAAATTCATAGGTTTGTGGAATGTCTTTTCAAAAACCCGAACCCCCTAATTTGTTTTAAATAAAATAGAAATAAGTGATCTAAACTGACAGAAAATTTTTCAAAATAACCTTTGCCTCAGTTTATAGGAAGTGTGTATGGCAAGAAGTACCGTAAGAGGAACTGCACATCAGTGCCAGGCTAGAAAAGTGAGGCGTTTTGGTTTTGAAAAGTGTTAGAAGTTTCAATTAGAACTACTATTAAAAGTAGACAACCGTTTATTTTGTTTGATATACATTAAAAAAGCTTTCTTTCTAATTCAATATTTTAAAAGTTTTCACCTAGAGAAATAGGAAAATAATATAAAATACAGAAAACTTTCACACCCAGTGAGTGGAATGTTTTGCTGTGATCAGTTCAGTGATGCGGATATTCTTTCCCTTCGTTGTCTGACGATCAGTTCGGACAGCTGCCACCGCCGCCAGCAACCTCATCGAAGTCTTCGTCGATGGCCAGTCTGTCATGGTGGAGCCTGGAACCACTGTCCTCCAGGTGGGTAGGTGTGCTGGCTCTTTAGTTGCATTAGCATATGTGTTCTGTGATTTGTTAAAAAAAAAAAAAAACTATTTAAACCAAACCATTTATTTGCTTCTTAGAACTGCAGATAACAAAATTATATGAAAATGATTTGATATTCAGTCTTCACATTTCAAACTGAGTTGTCCTTTATGTTTTTGGCATTCTTAGTGATATGTGATAGTTATTTTATTTCATTTCTACTTTCCATGTGATAGCCATTGAAAAGCATGAAGTTACCCAAACTAGTTACCATAGGTAAGTTTATGAAAAAGTAACCTTAGTTTGTTGTGGACCTGTTGGAAGCATTTCACTTTCTTGTAACCTTTCTATTTTTAATACTATTTCCAGGGATGCATCCTAAAAAGCAGATCAGTAGAACATAGTATGTTTTTTAATTTATTTATTTATTTATTTATTTATTTGGTCTTTTTGAGACAGGGTCTCACCATGCAGTTCAGGCTGGCCTTGGGCTTACTTTGTAGCCCAGGCTGACCTCAAACTTGGCAGTGTTCCTCCCGCCTCAGCCTCTCGAGTGCTGGGATTACAGGAGTGCGCCACCATGCCTGGCTTATTCTTCAATTCATAATCTTCCAAATTTCTCCAGAAATAACAGAGTTGGTTGTGAAGAAGTGACGCTTCCTTCCACCTGCGGGTTATTACAGGGCTGGCTGTTGGCAGTTATTCTCAGCAGTCATTTCCAGACCATATGCTAGGCGTAAACACAGAAGCATTCAATGCGTGACAGTGGTGTGCTCAGGGTGCGGTGGAGGGGTGGGTGGTGGAAACCCTTTGGCAGAAGGAGAGCCAGGGCGCCTCGGGCGATCCCTGAAGAGGCTGTGAGCGCTGGAATAGGGCGTCATGTTTAGGAGTTTCCCACAGTTCACTAGCTATAAAGGTAAAAGATGACAGGAAATCAGACTATGGAGGAAGGGAAGGTCTAATCGTGAAGTAAGGTAATCTGCCGAGGAAGAGAGCTTGTTGTTTGACCTGTTTGAAATTTTGGTGGCTAACAACTTGTGTGACAGTGACTCTGGAGGGTGATAGTTTGAAAAATGGCGAAACTGGTAGCAGGCTTGCCAACTTCAGACCAACCTTTTACCTCGTATTAACCCATCTGTTATGTGTGATGCCTTTAACTTCTACCTGCGCATCCCTCTGCCCCTCAGGTTTTTCATTCTCTGACCAGTGAAGAAAAGTTATTTGGGAAAATAAAGGTCAATAAAGTATTGTGCATGCTGAAAAAAAAATGGCAAAACTGGAAAGAGGAAGAAAAGAGTATCTTGTCTATGTGGATCAGGGACTAAAAGGCCTAAAAGAGTATAACGATGGGGATGAAAACAAGAAAGGTTTATTAAAGAGATAACGGGATGTAGACAGACAGACCTTTAGGGATGATGGAGAACAGTTCCAAGGATTTTCTGTTCTCTTTTGTTTTAGCTTGTTTGGGGATATATGGGGGACAGAAATGCCTTGGATTTAAACTGTCCATGGAACACATGCATGCAAATCCCCATTTAAATTAGAAGCCTAGAACATTGGACTGTCAGGGCTCTGAGGAAAGATTTAGATGGGATCATGGGATGTGAACTGGAATGGAAACTGCGGAAATGTCTGTCTTTATTCTTGCTGCTTTGAGCACA
The DNA here is from genome assembly GCA_004363535.1 of Dasyprocta punctata. Classification (NCBI taxonomy): domain Eukaryota; kingdom Metazoa; phylum Chordata; class Mammalia; order Rodentia; family Dasyproctidae; genus Dasyprocta; species Dasyprocta punctata. The sequence continues at coordinate 23,711 of RJWM01005583.1, forward strand.
TCACAGAACATTTTTGCGGCCTGAATGGTTAAAGCACTGGAAATGAATGGGATTAGAGTGAGCACTGAGGCTGGAGGAGCTGGCCATGGGGGTTCGAACATATTCATAGGCTGGAAGAAGGGAGAACTTGCCTGGAAGAGGCGGCCATGAGTGGGGCAGTGCTCGCCTCTCTTCACTGACCAACAGAAACCGGCAGGAGGTTCTGCCAGAGTGAAAGCAGGAGTCCTGGGGAGGGCCGTGCGTGGAACCCAGCAGAAGTGGACCACGGCCAGCTCATCCAAAGAGAGGGAGCCAAGCAAAGAAGCCGATACCAGGCCACTGGGACAGACCCTGCAGGGGCCTTTCGCTGACCGCGGCTCTGAGCGGACATGGGAAGTCCAGCCTTCAGCACCTCTGAGCGTGCTCTGCCCAGGGTTTCTGTGGGAGATGGTGGCGTGCTGAGGTTCTTTGGATTCAGAGCTGGCCGGAGGCGGAATCAGGAGCAGAGGAGGAGGGAAGTACTGTGTCTTTAGGGACTGATGTTAGAAAGGGTGAAGACAGGGACGTTTATGGCAGGGGTAATAAGACGGCCTCCTCTGTTTCAGCAAGAACAGGGTGAAGTCATGTTATTCTAATGGAAAACTATTCATCTGTCTGTCTCTCTGTCTCTACATCTGTTCGCAGGGTCTCACGGAGTTGCGCAGGCTGGCCTCATACTCACCATCTACCTGCCACTGCGCCCCCACGGATTGCGTTTCGTTCTGTCTTGCAGGCTTGCGAGAAGGTTGGCATGCAGATCCCACGCTTCTGTTACCATGAAAGGCTGTCCGTTGCTGGAAACTGCAGGATGTGCCTCGTTGAGATTGAGAAGGCTCCTAAGGTACTTAGTACCTAGAATTCCTCACTGTGTTGTAGAAAGTAGGAAACTTGAAATCTTGCAGCTAACTTTGTTTAGTCATTACTGTTGTAGAGGAGAGCATTGCCCTGCTTTACTTCTATCAACTCAGTACTTTTTGTGTACATTTCAACAACTACATTTCAGGACTGGAATCACCTTGATAAAAGTGCTTGATGAACCTAAGTGCCAGGTTTAGAAATTAAAAACAGCTATTAAAATTTCCAGGCGCCTACAGGACACACAGCCAGGCTGTGGGCACACAGTCGCACGTTAGCAGTGCTTGTGCAGGACGATTTTCACCAGGAAAAGAGGCCAGGGTGCTGGCGGGGTGGAGGGCGAAGCATGGCGGGCCTGTGGGCCCAGAAGTGAGGTGGGACCCAACGCTGGCCCTGCTGCGCTACTGCTGACAAAGGGAGGGCATCTGAGCAGACCCGGAGTCATCGGGGAACCCGGGCAGTGAGGGGCCAGGGGCTGCGGTGCCGCCTGGGTCATGGTTGGTGCGCCCTCGCCTGGTTACAGGCCTCCCCTCGGCCTCAGTGCCCTGTTCACCTGCCTTTGGGCCACACATAATGGACCTGAACTGTAGAACACAGCGGGCTGAAATCCAGGGTTCTGGACTGGCTTGAGAGCACCCTGTCTGTGTGTGCCCAGGAGGTGGCGTCCCCGGCAGCGAGGAGCCCCACTTTGGGAGGGCGGCAGTCACGGCTTGGCACACGTGCTTTGACTCGGTGGTGCCTGTGCACGAGGCAGCTGTTGTATTGTCCCTGGTTCCGGGGATTGCACCCGTGGCCTGCAGGCTGGGCTATAGCCCAGCGCTTTTTACATTTGCCTTTAAATTCTGAGACAGGTTCTCCTGCCTCAACCTCCCAGAGTGAGTATAGATGTTTGCCAGGATGTTCTGTCATATTCTGTTTTACAGCGAATACACTGACCATTAGAATAAATTTGAGAAATATTTCAGAAGTAGGATGTCCATCTTAGATCATTTTGTGTTGCTGTTAAAAAATACCCAAGACTGGGTACTTTATGAAATAGAGAGGTTTATTTGGCTCACAGTGTTGGAGACCAAGAGTCCCAGACCAGGTTCCCCCTATCTGGCAGGTTTCTCATGGGCACGTCTGGAAAGAGGCCTGTCTTGCTTGCTGTAGTAACCCATTCTTCGGGAGACTGATCCACTCCCCGAGACCCGACCGCTGTGAAACCCAGGCATCCCTCTGTCACAAGTCACTCCCACTTGGCTGCGCCTCTTCCCGGTCCTCCACCTTCGCAGCCCGGGGTAGTGGCACACGCCTTCATCCTACCACTCTGGGAGATGGGGAGCCCAGCCTGAAGCATTTAGTGACTTAGTGAGACCCTGCCTCAAGATGAAAAAGGTCTGGGGACATTCTCAGTGCATAGGCCCTGGGTTCAGTGCCCAGGACTGAAAAGAAAAATTTAAGCCTCCCCCGTTTCAATACTGTTGGATTGGGGTTCAAGCTTTCAATCTGTGAACATTTAGGAGACAAATAATTGTCCAAACCATAGTGACGTCTTAGTTTTTTCCAACAAGAAATATAATATGCCAGGTTATATTATGAGTATGAAAACCTGAAAAGTTCTAGTTTCAGAAATACTCTGTTCTTTTCTTGTTTTTAAATTTATAATTTAATGCTCTCATGGAATTTAATGTTTTTGTATGTTGACTTGCTTATAATTAGAAATGAATACAAATCCTTAAATTCCAGGTTGTAGCTGCTTGTGCTATGCCTGTGATGAAAGGTTGGAATATCCTGACAAACTCGGAAAAATCTAAGAAAGCCAGGTACTTCGCTATTATTAACGTGGTAGACTTGGTTCGAGTGGGTTTAGCCCTGCCCTGGAGTAGAAGTTTAGTTGGAGACTCTGAGGAAGTCGATGTTGCTGGGGTCACTGGAAGCAAGCACAGTCAGGGAGTGCACGTCGGGCTGGTGCTGCGAGCCTGGACATGTGATCGGCATTAAAGGCCCTCGATTAGTGCTTTGTTCTGCTGCCCAACAGAGTCTAAGGCTGAGACTCTTACTAATTTCTGTCACTGATGGCACGTATTTTTAAATTTTGGTTTTTTGTGGTGCTCAGACTCAAATCTTTGCTTGCACCCTAAGTGCCTGCTCTACCACTGAGCTACACCTCAGTCCTATCTGTTTTTGTTTTTGTTTTTGCAGCACTGGGGATTGAACTCAAAACTTCACACCTGCCAAACAGGTGCTTAAGCACTGAGCCAAACTCCCAGCCGTAGTATTTTTGAGGCAGGGTCACACTATGTAGCTCAGGCCGGCCTTGCGCTCGCCTTGTAAGCCCTATTTGTTTTTA
>RJWM01005583.1:27015-45794 GCA_004363535.1 Dasyprocta punctata
TTTTGCGGCACTGGGGATTGAACTCACAACCTTGCGCCTGCCAGGGCAGGCGCTTAAGCCGCTGAGCCAAACTCCCCAGCCCTGGTTTTTTGAGGCAGGGTCGCACTATGTAGCTCAGGCCGGCCTTGCGCTCGCGTTGTAGCCCAAGCCGGCCTCGAACTCACAACGCTCCACCTACCTCAGCCTCCCGAGTGCTGGAATTAAAGGCGTGCGCCACCACGCCCGGCTCTGTTCTAGATTCTTATAAACAGTTTTCAAATTGTGTGTTTAATACTACTGGCATGCTCGTTGTGTTGGCATTTCTGATAATACCAATGTAAAATTAATACCAACTATGTAAGAAATGTGTCTGTGGAGGTTAAAAAGTCATTTTGAGTGCCAGCTACTTATGTCCTTTTGCATGTGGTAATTTTCCTACAGAGAAGGTGTGATGGAGTTTCTACTAGCAAATCACCCATTGGACTGTCCTATCTGTGACCAGGGAGGCGAGTGTGACCTGCAGGTACCCAGTGTGGTTCCTTCCGTCTTTTTAGTTGTCTCAAGTTGTGGTTTTGTGAGCAGCGTTACACTGACTCTGGTACTCTGCTTAAGGACCAATCCATGATGTTTGGAAGCGATAGAAGCCGGTTTTTAGAGGGGAAGCGTGCTGTGGAGGACAAGAACATTGGACCCCTGGTGAAGACCATCATGACCAGATGCATCCAGTGTACTCGGTGTATCAGGTACCTCTGTCCCTTTCTCTGCTGGAATGTCATTGTCTGCTTACTTCATACTCACAAAGCTTGGTGGAATAACAACCTTGGAAAGGATGGCAATTTTTGTTTGGTGGGAGAAGAAGGTTATTGTTTTTAACAATTTTACATATGCCAATAAATGAGTAAGTTGTTCACTTCTGGTTAGTACTAGCTTCAGTTGAATTGAAAATTAAAGTTGAGCTGAGTGTGGAGGTACACACTCCTAGTCACTCAGAAGGCCGAAGCAGGAGGAGCTCACATTTGAGGCCAGCCTGGGCAACTCAGCAAGACCCTTGTCTCAAAATAATAAGGTAAAGATGGCTTGGGGTACGACTCAGTCGTAGAGCAGTTGCTAGATATGTGTGAAAGCCCTGGGTTCAGTCCCCAGTGCTGCAAAACTAAAGAAGTAAAACCAGTGAGATGCACATTCCTAGAATCCTGAGGCTGAGGCAGCAGTACCACAAGTTTGAGACCCCGCCTCAAAATAGAACTTAGAAAGGGGTGGGGGCCTAGCTCAGCACTCCCTGGGTAAAGCCCACAATATAAATGAACGAATGAATGGAATCTATACACATTCATTCTGTGTTAACTTGCTGTGCTGTTCACATAGGTCTTGTACAGTTTTCTGTTTGTGTTACACCTCAGTAAGTTAGATGCATACATTTATTGAAAGTGTATGTACACAAAGTGACTGAAAAATACAAATGTTTATTTTTAAAATTTATCACAGCAAAAGACACATGGCTATTAATCCTCCGCCAGATATTCCCTTTTGCTTTGAGCACATTTTTGGTATCACTCTTGCCAGTCTGTTTTGTTTTCTGAAGCAGGGTCTGACTTTGAAGTTCATGCTGGCCTTGAGCTCACTATGTTGCTCAGGCTATCCTCTAATTTTGGCAAGACTCCTGCCTCAGCCTCCGTGTGCTGGGATTATAGGCTTGTGTCCCTGTGCCCAGCCCATTCCTGCCACATTCTGAAGGAGGTGTTGAAGCTCTGTGTAATGAGTGTCTTTAGTGGCACTATGAGACTGTCTCCATGTCCTGAATGGCTTCAGAATGTTTATTGGTCACAGTCATTTTGACCTTGCAGCAGAGGGGGATCTGGCGAGTAGGGTGGATGAGGAGTAGGGTGGATGAGGACGCACTGTCACGTCTGCACACGGCTGCCTGCTGTTGGGTGGCACCAGGCCGCACCCGTCTGTGTTTTCATCCCATCTGTAAAGATGCTAACGAAAGAGCGTTTCCAGAACCGCTTCACAGAGCGGGAAGAGCAAGGGCACAAGTGTGTTTGAAGCAAGGGTGAGGAGTGTTTTGAGGAGGATTACTGGCACCGTGTCTGTGTTAGTTACTTTCCTCATTGCTGAGATAAAATACCCGATGCCCAGAGTTAAGGGACGAAGGTTTGTTTAGCTCACAGTTTGTAGAGGTTTCAGTCCGTAATTGGCTGGCTCCAAGCCAGGGTGGCATTGCAGAGGAGCCACAGTTCATGGCAGGCAGAAGGTAGCAAACATAAGGGACAATCAAGCCTCTTTCTGTTCCTTAACTTGTATCCAGGCTACCAGGATTAGGGGGGTGCCAAACCAATCAGTGGACTGATTTAGTAATCTCAACCCCTAATCCCAGCACCCTTAGTCTTCGTGACTCAGTCACACTCCAGATCCAGCCGCCTCTGAGAAAGCCTCACCCCTGACCACATGAGGCTTTGGGGAGACATCTAGACACAAGCCATAACAGTGTCTTTTTCTGGAATAAATTTTTTTTTTGACAGTTACTGCATATTGTTCCTGCCCCGCCCCCGCCCCGCCCTGCCCCCCCCCCCTTTTTGACAGTACTAGGGAATTGAATCCAGGACCTTCGTGTACAGCTATATCCCGAGCCCTTTTCTGTTTTTTATTATTTATTTATTTATTTATTTATTTATTTATTTTTGCGGCACCAGGGATCAAACTCACAACCTCGCACCTGCCAGGGCAGGCACTTAAGCCACTGAGCCAAACTCCCAGCCCTGGTTTTTTGAGGCAGGGTCGCACTATGTAGCTCAGGCCGGCCTTGTGCTTGCGTTGTAGCTCAAGCTGGCCTCGAACTCACAACGCTCCCCCTACCTCAGCCTCCCGAGTGCTGGGATTAAAGGCGTGCGCCACCACGCCCGGCCTCTGTTTTTTATTTTGAGACTGTTTCTTGCTTCATTGCTAAGTTACCCAGGCCGGCCTTGAATTTGTGGCCCTCCTGCCTTGACCTTTCTGAGTGTTGAAATTACAGGCATGTCCCATAATACCTTGTTGGGATTGTTTTTTATTCAAGGACTATGCCTGCCATTAAAAATACCCACTTAGTGTTTTGAAAATCATTACCTTTGTGCTCTTGACTAGAAAATGAAATGATTTTGCTGGACTCCACCATTTGACAACGCGTGTTTATCTTACAGGTTTGCAAGTGAGATTGCAGGAGTGGATGATTTGGGAACAACAGGCAGAGGAAATGATATGCAAGTTGGCACATACATTGAAAAAATGTTCATGTCTGAATTATCTGGGAACATCATTGATATCTGTCCTGTAGGTGCCCTAACCTCTAAGCCGTATGCCTTCACTGCCCGTCCATGGGAGACAAGGTATTCATCTTTGCATTTTTTGACAATTTAAAAAATTTTATTTCACTGCTTTTCAAAAAATATTCAGTGTTGTGACGCATGCCTTTAATCCCAGCACTTGGGAGGCTGAGGTAGGAGGAGCGTTGTGAGTTCAAGGCTGGCTTGGGCTACAACGTGAATGCAAGGCCAGCCTGAGCTACACAGTGTGACCGTGCCTCAAAAAACCAGGGCCGGGAGTTTGGCTCAGTGACTTAAGTGCCTGTCTGGCAGGTGCGAGGTTGTGAGTTCAATCCCTGGTGCCATAAAAAAAAAAAAAAAAATTCAGTGTCAGCCTAGGCTACAAAGTGAGCTCAAGACCAGCCTGAACTACATAGCGAGAACCTGTCTTAAAAAATAGGGCCAGGGATTTAGCTCAGTGGCGTAAGCGCCTGCCTGGCAGGCATGAGGCGGTAAGTTTGATCTCCAGTACCAAAAAAATTCAGTGTCACTTTCTTCGTGAGTTTTAATTGTGGTGGTCTGCTAAGTTTTTATTTGTTTACTCTTACTCTAAGTAGAACCCCTTTTATTTGAAGTAGTAACATTGAAGAGTAGGGTGAATCTTGGCAATTTTCTTGGACCTTTCCTGGAAATTAATTCTAATATATTAAACCACAAAACTGTTTTCCCTTGATCTTTCCCACTAGTAGTCTTGATATTTTAAATTCATAATCTATTGTATATTGGTTTTTCATGCTTTGTTTAACCAGTTCCTATTACATACTTAGCTTATTTGTATTTCTTTATAATTACAGACTTGTGGAAAACATTACTATTCATAAATTGTTTTGTATGCAGTATTTCTGATTCTAATAAAAACAAGAAATGGAGTGGGTAGATATAGCAGGTTTGTTTTGTTTTTCTTTTCTTTTCTTTTTTTTTTTTTTTTTTTTTTTTTTTTTTTTTTTTTTTTTTTTTTTTTTTTTTTTTTTTTGTGATACAGAGTCCCGCTATGTAGTTCAGGCTGGCCTTGAACTTACTGTGTAGCACAGACTGGCCTTGTGCCCCCAGGAACCCTCCTGCCTCAGCTTCCTAAGTGCTGGGATTACCAGGTGTGCATGACCATGCCCAGCAAGTATGAATATTTTTAAGATTGTTGAAACAAGCCGGGCGTGGTGGCGCACGCCTGTAATCCCAGCACTCGGGAGGCTGAGGTAGGCAGAGCGTTGTGAGTTCGAGACCAGCTTGGGCTACAACGCGAGCACAAGGCCAGCCTGCGCTACATAGTGCGACCCTGCCTCAAAAAACCAGGGCTGGGAGTTTGGCTCAGTGCCTTAAGCGTCTGCCCTGGCAGGCGCGAGGTTGTGAGTTCAATCCCCGGTGCCGCAAAAAAAAAAAAAAAAGGATTCTTGAAACATCATATTGTTGCTCATTTTTAAACTTTACACTTTTCAACTCCAGCTCTAGAATTTCTGTGTTTTTTTTTAAAAATAATATCTGTATCCTTACTAAAAATATTGACTTGTTGATGCATGGGTATTATGCTTCCTATTTAATTCTTTTTTAATTTTTTATTTGTTATTGCTTGCTTATTTATGGTTTCTTTTGGTTTTTCGCCATGTAGTTCAGGCTGGCCTTGAGCTCACTATGTAGCATGGGCCGGCTTCTAACTCCAGAATTCTCCCGCTTCAGCCATCCAAGAGTCGTAATTACAAGTGTGTGCCGTCACACCTGGCTCTTTCATTCCTTGGTTCTTTGAACATACTTTATTTTAGGTGTTTTGTTTTGCTTCTTTTGTTTTGTTTTTGGGCTAGGGTCTTCCTATGTAGTTTAGTTTTGCATTGAACTCACAATGTAGCCCAGGCTGACCTTAAACTCTTGGCGATCCTCTTCCTTCAGCCTCCTGACTGCTGGGGTTACTGAACATACTTTCGCATGGTTTTAATTTTTAACCGAGATTCCTTAGGCATTGCCCCTGTGTCTGCAGAATTTGGTAGTTAGGTCAGGATTGTGGTCAGACACCTTGAGCGTCAGTAAACTCTGGTCCTCTGCCGATGGACCGGTGTGTGAATCGAGGGACACAGTCAGAGCCTAGGACCTTCAGGTCTGCCCAGCGGTGTCAGTCCTGCTCTGTTACTGCAGGAAGCCCCCGAGACGGTCACGGGAAAGGGCTGCTTGGGCGCAGAGCTTCGTGGGTTCCCACCCACAGTCAGTCCGCACATTGTCTCTGGGCCGGTGGCCAAGCAGTCGTCACGGGAGCAGCTTGTGGCACAGGACGCTGCCCTCAGCTCATCAACGGAGCAGGGGACCCTTCTGGGTCATCTCCCTGCCCCCGGCGAGCTCATTCCTGCCCTGCGGCCCTGTCTCCCAGCAGCACAGGCTGGGCAGCAGCCTCTTTCCAGGGCCACACCTCGCACTAGTTTGTACTTTCTCTGCAGGGCTGTTTTTGGTTCTTGGTCTTTTTGAGACAGGGTCTCTCTCTGCAGCCCAGGCTGACCTTGAACTTGCAGGGATTCTCCTGCCTCAGCCTCCTGAGTGCTGAGATTACAGGTGTGCGCCACCACGCCCGGCATCTCTTTGGCTGTTCGAGTCTCAGCATTGTGCAAGTGTGTGAATAGCTTGGGCTCAGCTGTATCTGAGTGCAGCCTCAGCAAGGAATGCTTGCCGCACTCCAGCTGCAGCCTCAGGTGAACAGTCTTGACTCCTGCACTCTGGGGGCGTGCAGGCCGTCACCTCTGTGGGCAGGTTCGCCACGGCTCCCGATGGCGTGCAGTGTCCGCGTCCCGGCTCTGCAGCCCTCCCCGTCGTGGGAGTGGGGGAGAGTGGCTCCGAGCCAGACGTGCAGAGCAGAGCAGCTTTCCTGTGTTAGAGCTTCCCGCCTTGGTGTGTGCCAACCCTGGGTAGGTTTTCCAGGGGCTGAAATGGTGGTTTTTGTCCGTTGCGTCCAGCTTTATTTTTGTTTCTGGAAGGGTGGCTAGGCTGAGCGCCTTAATCATCCATAGTCAGAAGTCCTGCCCCTCTTGCGTATTTTAATATTCAGATTGCCCCAGAGATAGCCACTTGGGAGCCCTTTAAATTGACTTTGGTGTCAGCTATCAGTTTTATTTTTTTATTTATTTTTTATTTTTATTTTTATTTTTTTGTGGCACTGGGGATCGAACTCACAATCTCGCGTGTGTCAGACAGGCGCTTAAGTCACTGAGCCAAACTCCCGGCCCTGGTGTTTTGAGGCTCGAGTTGTAGTCCAAGCCGGCCTCGAACTCACAAGGCTTCCCCTACCTCAGCCTCCCGAGTGCTGGGATTAAAGGTGTGCGCCACCACGCCCGGCTCAGCTATCAGTTTTAAAGGCTTGGTTACCACAGTTCAAAAAGCACCCTGCAGGTGCTTTTGAATTGTGCTTCCTCTATTTTTAGACATTTAGAAGCGAAATTTTAAGAACAATTTTTTTCGTAAACAAGGTAACAGAAACTGCTGTTATTCTCAAAATCAACAGAGAAAATGTCCATGCATGCTTGTTTTCTCAGAAAGACAGAGTCCATCGACGTCATGGATGCAGTCGGGAGTAACATCGTGGTCAGCACTCGGACGGGGGAGGTGATGAGGATCCTGCCGCGGATGCACGAGGACATCAATGAGGAGTGGATCTCTGACAAGACCAGGTGTGTGCTCTGGCTCTCCTTGTCTCTTTCCATTCATCCAGAACAAATTCAAAGTCATTTTTATAAAAACATTTGTATGGGGCTGAGGATTTAGCTCAGCGGCATAAGCGCCTGCCTGGCAAGCACGAGGCCCTGAGTTCTATCCTTGGTACCCAAAAACAAACAAACAAACCAAAAAAACCATTCGTATTTACAAATTACCTAATGAATATAAACTATTGAAATTTTAGTTTTAGCTGGGGGTGGTGGCACACATCTTTAATCCTAGCACTTGGGAAGTTGAGGTAGGAGGAGCGTTGTGAGTTCAAGGTCGGCTTTGGCTACAATGCGAGCACAAGGCCGGCCTGAGCTACACAGTGCGACCCTGCCTCAACAAACCAGGGCCCAGAGTTTGGCTCAGAGACTTAAGCACCTGTCTGACAAGGCGCGAGGTTGTGAGTTCGATCCCCAGTGCCAAAAAACAAAAATTTTAGTTTTTATCTAGAGAATGGGGGGCTGGGAATGTAGCTCAGCAGCATAAGCACCTGCCTGGCAAGTGCAAGGGTCATGAGTTCCACCCCCGGTATCAAAAAAAAAAAAAAAAAAAAAAAAAGAAAGCCGCCTCTATATAGAGAATGGGGCAAAACTATCATTAATTGTCCTAGGCTTTTTGTTGGTGGTGGTGGTTGTGGTATCAGGAATCAAACTCAGGACCTCGTGCTTGCCAGGCAGGTGCTGAGCCGCTGAGCTAAATGCCTGGCCCAGTTGTCCTAGTGTATTACCTTTGAGGAGAATCTTTTTTTTCCTCCTACGTCGGTAAATTGAAGTAGATTAACGTATTTTTTTCACTTGATTTGAAGATATTTCAATCCATTATTCTCCATTGGTGAAAAGAAGTTAAGGAGTTTATACAACATAACTTTGATAAAATTTCTGTAGGTACTTAAGTTTTGCAAATAATTTTGGCTTTTCAGCTGTTGTGCTGTGTATTATAATTTTAAGATTTTTCAGTTAGCTAAAGATATTGAAAATCAGACTTTTTTATATTTTAGTTTTAAGCGACGTTGGTAAAATAATCAGCTCTTCTCGCCTGCAAACTGGAACAGCTGATTTGTATTTAGGCATGTGTTGTTCTCTGACACTGTAACAGATCTTGTATTGATGTTTCTCATTAAACTTGAAGTTACAGCTGTCTCTTCAGCAGGCTTCCACAAACTCTGTGATTTCTGTTGTCTAGATTTGCCTATGATGGGCTGAAGCGTCAGAGACTCACGGAGCCGATGGTCAGGAGTGAAAAGGGGCTCTTAATCCACACCTCGTGGGAGGACGCGCTGTCTCGCGTAGCTGGCATGGTAAAACATTGAAAGACAGAGGAGTAGTGTGTGATTGACAAGAAGCATCCTGCCTGTGAGCAGGCGGATGTGTTTCCCTTCTGTCCTGTTGCTGAGGCTATAATCAGTCTTCCATTTGACAGAAAGTTACTGAGAGCCCTGGGCCACAGGTTCCGCTAAGGTGGCGATCCCTCCCTTTCACAGCATTGCGGGAGAGGAAGACGTGTAGTTAGGCCGTGCACGCCGGCTGCTGTGAGCAGTTGTACTAGGGCTGATTGGGCACGCAGGAACGGCGAGCCTGCCAGATCCAGTGCTCCAGCACGCCTTGCTGGAGGAGGCCGAGTGAGCGTGAGCCGGCCAGAGCAGAGGGGAGGGCAGGGTGGCGGGGCGGGAGTATTGCTTGTGCTCAGCAGTGCATGGGACATGGGTTTCATTCGCAGCGCCAAAATAAAAAGCAGAAGTAGAGAGGACAGTTTTCCCATCAGAGAACAGCAGCAGACCTAGAGGGAATGGCAGGCGCTTCCAAACAAAGGTTTCATTTAAAGTAACTATAGCTCCAGAGTTTTCCTCTTCCAGACCTCATTTTAAAGCCCTTTTGTTCCTAAATATAAAATGTATACCTTCCCACTGGGCGTGGTGGCACATGCCTCTAATCCCAGCGCTCAGAATGCTGAGACAGGAGGATCCCTGCAAGTTTGAGGCCGGCCTGGGCTACATAGTGAGTTTGAGGCCATCTGGAACCATGCAGCAAGACCCTGTCTCACAAATAAATAAGTGAATGAATGAATGAACGAATGCATCTACCATCTTTCCAGCCTGGTGTTAATTAACCTTGGCCTCAGGCAAACCACTGCTACTTCTCACTTTTATTTGTTTACTGTGGTACTGAGGATGAAATCTAGGGCCATGCACATGATAGACAAGCACTCTGCCACAGAGCTATATCCCTGACCCTTTTTATCTTTGAGACATGGTCCATAAGTTGCCCAGACTAGCCTTGAATTTGTGGTTCTCCTGCCTCATTCTCCTAAAGACTGGGTTACAGAGGTGTCCCACTGTGCCTGGCCCCTTCTCACCTTGCAATTAATTAATAATTCGAGTAAAGTTTTCTAGTCAAAAGTTTGATGCTCTGGGCCAGGGATTTAGCTCAGTAGCTTAAGCGCCTGCCTGGCAGGCACGAGGTTGTGAGTTTGATTCCCAGTACCAAAAAAAAAAAAAAAAGTTTGATGCTTTTTGTTGTGCAGACTTAAAAATGATTGTTGTTTGTTTTCTGAACAGCTCACTGTGGTCTTTGCTAACAGTGGGTTTTGGTGATGTTTTCATCTGTTTCTAGCTGCAGAGTTTTCAAGGCAAGGATGTGGCAGCAATTGCAGGTGGCCTGGTGGATGCTGAAGCCCTGGTAGCCCTGAAGGATTTGCTTAACCGAGTGGACTCTGATACCCTATGCACGGAGGAGGTCTTCCCCACCACGGGCGCTGGGTGAGAACTGAACCTGGGACCTGGCCCGATGTTTTTGCTTTTCTTTAACAGATGAGGTATAAGACAGTCACATCTCTCCTGTGAATGACTGCTATAGAGTCCCCAGCATTTTCACATGTTGATAAAAATCAAACCAAGAGCTGGGTGATGGGATCCAGTTGCTAATAAGTATTGAAACTTTGTTTGCTTTAGAAATCCTTCATCAAAATGTTTTGTCCGGGAGTGCCGTGGGTTTGATGATAATGAGGATATTCAGTGGTTTGTCAGTGTGTAGTATCTTTATAATAAACTTGAATTATATACATTTTATTTCCAGAACAGATTTGCGTTCCAATTATCTTCTTAATACTACAATTGCTGGTGTGGAAGAGGCAGATGTTGTCCTTTTGGTTGGTACAAATCCACGTTTTGAGGCACCACTATTTAATGCTAGAATTCGAAAGAGGTTAGTAATATTTATTCAGGGCTTTTAAAACGCGTGATTTTTTTTCCTGATAAATATGTGAAAAAATGGCATTTTATATGAGTCCTATAAGTACTGCTTGTAATGAGAATCCAGAAGGTAACTGAAGGTCCATCCGTTAGCCACCACGACTGATCTCTTTATTTTGTTAGTTTTTTTTTTTTTTTTTTTTGGCAGCACAAGGGATTGAGCTCACAACCTCTCGTCTGTCAGACAGGCACTTAAGTCACTGAACCAAACTCCCGGCCCTGGTTTTTCGAGGCAGGGTTTCACTATTATTTTGTTAGTTTTTAATTTGGAAATAATTTAGGGTGTTTCAAATGGCCTTTGTATAACCATTTTTTTACCCAGATTAACTGAAATTAATATTTTGCCACATTTGTTATATGACACCTTGTGTGTGTGTTCGTGCATGTGTGTGTGTATGTACCTTATCTGGATTGTCATCTTGAATCATCTGGAAATAAGTGCAGGTGTGGTACCTGAATACTTCAGTGTGAATTCCAAGCGATAGTCTCTTAATCAAGAAATTTAGTATTGATAGAAGAATAATATCTGATGCATAATTGATAAGTCAAATTTTACATATTTCCCCATAATTTCTTTGGTAGCAGTTTTATTTTTCCTGTCTACCAGCATCCTCTAGAATCTTTTTTTTTTCTGGCCCCAGGGATCGAACTCTCGACCTTGCACCTGCCATGCAGGCGCTTAAGCCACTGAGCCAAACTTCTGGCCCTGGAATCATATATTGCAATTAATATTGTAATTCTTTTTTTTTTTTTTGGCAGCAGCAGGGATTGAACTCACAACCTCGCACCTGTCAGACAGGCGCTTAAGTCACTGCGCCAAACTCCCGGCCCTGGTATTTTTTGAGGCAGGGTCACAGTGTGTAGCTCAAGCCGGCCTTGTGCTCGTGTTGTAGCCCAAGCGGGCCTCGAACTCACAACGCTCCTCCTACCTCAGCCTCCCAAGTGCCAGGATTAAAGGTATACGCCACCATGCTCGGCTAATACTATAATTCTTCAGGCTACCTTTTTTTTGTTTTTTTTTTAAAGAGGGGCTCTGGCTAGGTAGTTTAGGCTGTCCCTAATCGCACTGTGTAGCTCTGGCTGACCTTGAATTGTGGCAAGCCTCCTGCCTCAGCCTCCCACATGCTAGAAGTATGGGCATGCACCACTGTGCCTGACAGGCCCCTTTTTAAAAAAAACTTTTTTTTTTTGGTACTGGAAGTCAAACTCATGACCTCACACTTGCCAGGCAGGCACTGTGCTGATGAGCTAAAAAAATGTTTTTTTAAGAGGCCAGATGAGCCATCCTTGTTGTTTTATATCTTAGAGATTTATAAATGAGGCGGTCATATAATTTATTGTCCCAACTGGAAAATTGTTGAGAGTGAAAGAGGAAGTTAGTCACTTCAGGGTAACAGGTAAGACCTCACTCTGAGCCGGGCGTGGTGGCGCACACCTGTAATCCCAGCACTCGGGAGGCTGAGGTAGGCGGAGCGTTGTGAGTTCGAGACCAGCTTGGGCTACAACGCGAGCACAAGGCCGGCCTGCGCTACATAGTGCGACCCTGCCTCAAAAAAAACCAGGGCTGGGAGTTTGGCTCAGTGCCTTAAGCGTCTGCCCTGGCAGGCGCGAGGTTGTGAGTTCAATCCCCGGTGCCGCAAAAAAAAAAAAAAAAAAAAAAAAAGACCTCACTCTGTTTCAGAGAAACCGCCGCACTTATAATTTGTTTTCAAAGACGACAGATTCTTAGTTCCCTGTCATATAAGGATAAATATGAATGTCATAGTTTTATCTTCACGTGGTTAGGGAATAACTAAGAGATAATTGACCTGCCATGCAAAGACAACAAAAGTGAAACTTTAGATCAAGATCCTACAAAGAAGCTGGGCATGGTGGCACATGCATTTAATCCCAGCACTCGGGAGGCTGAGGTAGGGGGAGTGTTGTGAATTCAAGGCCACTTTGGGCTACAACACGAGCACAAGGCCGGCCTGAGCTACATAGTGTGACCCTGTCTCAAAAAACTAGGGCCAGGAGCTTGGCTTAGTGGCTTATGCGCCTGCCTGGCAGGCACGAGGTTGTGAGTTTGATCCCCAGTGCCGCAAAAAAAAAAAAAAAAAAAAAAAAAAAAATGGATCCTGCCAAGAAAATTAATGCATTGAATTGCTTTGGCATGTATTTGTGCAACACTATTTTGAAAAGTATACAGTAAATTCTACCTGTTAAGGTTAAATGTTCTTTTAAATTTTGTAATTATAAATAAAGATAAGGCTTTGCATTGATGAGGCCAAGGCTGTACTTACATTATTTGACTCTAAAAAGAGTTTTTATTTCAGTTGGCTTCATAACGACTTGCAAGTGGCCCTGATAGGCAGTGCAGTGGACCTGACTTACAGATACGACCACCTGGGCGAGTCCCCCAAAGTTCTGCAAGACATTGCTTCGGAAAGCCATCCATTCAGCCAGGTGCTCTCAACTTATGTGTATCTACTATTGTTGCTCTTTAATTACTATTTTTAAAGTGTATTGTCTTTGTAATAACACTGTGCGATTATTGTGAAAAAATGTTAGTAACGTAGAAACCACGGAGATTGTGCCATGTGGGGCTGCTCTAGCTCAGTGGTGGGGCACTTGCCTAATGTGTGAGGCAAAAAGCACAACCTACAGCCGCTCTGAAACAGAGGCTGGTGAGACATGATGATCACCCATAGGGAGAGCAGGGCGGAGGGCTCCGCAGACAAACACCAGGATCACCATCTCTAGGCCTGTCTGAGTTAACTTTTGTCATCGCTGAGACACAGTACTGAAAAGCCAAGGTTAAAGGAGCAAAGGTTTATTTCAGCTCACAGTTCATAGGTTTCAAGGCGGGGTGGCATGGCAGAAGGGCATCGCAGAGGAGGAGGAGTCCAGGCCAGGGCGGTCAGAAGGCAGCAAGGCAGTGAAGTAGTAATGCACTATTTTTTTCTGTCTCTTCATATTCCATCATTTTGGGATGGAATTTAGCTATCTACCTTTTGGTGGTGTCACCCACACCCAGGGTAGGGCACCTTTAATCCCAGCATCACATACTCTAATCCAGCCACTTTTGAAGCGCCCCACCTATGACTGCATGAGGCTTTGGGGGGACAGCCAGATAGAAGCCATAACAATCCTGGGGTTTTTTTTGAGACAAGGCCTCATATGTATTTGAGGCTGTTCTTTTTTTTTTGGTACCAGGGATCGAACTTACAACCTCAAGCCTGCTAAATCCTTGGCCCGTTGAGGCTGTTCTTGAACTCACAATGTAGCCTTGATCTTGTAATCCTGTCCTAGCCTGCCGAGTGCTGGGGTTACAAGCATGTGGCATGTGCCCGCATGCCTGGCTTATGTGTGCTGCAACAAGAGACAACCACAGCTTTTTCTTTTTTATTTATTTATTTATTTATTTATATTTTTTTTGGTACCAGGAGTCAAGCTCACAACCTTGCACCTGCCAGGCAGGCACTTACACCACTGAGCTAAATCCCTGGCCCTATCTTTTGAGACAGGGTCTCACTATGCAGTTTAGGCTGGCCTTGAACTCACTTTGTAACCCAGCTGATCACGAACTCACAATGACCCTCCTGCCTCAGCCTCCCGAGTGCTGGCATTACAGGCGTGCACCACCACGCCCAGCTAACCACAGCTCTTTCTATACCTTATATCTTATCCAGGCTATTAAGGGTGGGTGGCACTCACACCCTTAATCCTAATGCCCTTGATCCTGTCATTGCACTGTGAATCAATTCTAGCATCAGACACTCTATCTATGTCTGAAAAAGTCCTCCCTGTGTTTGCATGAGGCTATGCCCTACCATAACATTCCACCCCAGCCCCCAAAGACTCATGCACATCCCTTTATGTAAAAGGCGTTTAATCCATCTCCAAGAGTTGCTAAAGTCGTAACAGTTTCAGCACTGCTGAAAAGCCCAAGTCTTCTCTTAGATTTAAGGCAAACTCTTTTCATTGTACAAATGAAAAGGAAGTTAGACCCTTCCAACATGCAGTGGCACGTGATAAACATTTCCATTCGAGAAGTTACAAATGGGGATACCAAGGAATGGGACCAAAGCAAGTCCAGAATCTATCAGGGCAAACATGGAGTCCTGGAGTTCCGTGTGCAGCATCCAAGGCAATCTGTGACTACCAGAGGGCTTGGGTGGCTCCACCCCTATAGCACTGCATGTGGTTGTAGCTCCCACGGCTTCTCTCTAGGGCCGGCTCCGCTCCCTCCTTGCAGCTTTCCTTAGAAGGTCCACATTTCTGGTTTCTCCAAACTTGTGGGGTCTCCGCTGCACCTTTGGTTTCGCCCTCAGCTTCACACACTGCCCTCTCAGGGGCACACTGCCTGGCCTCCCAGGCCTTCTTCTAAAATCTAGGTGGAAGCTTTCCTGACCCCTCTTCCATTCTGCATGCACCTAAAACCAGCGCCACGTGGATGATGCCAGGATCTGCTGCCAGCAGGAGCAGTAGCCAGGCTTGCGTCTCTCCTGGCTGCCGGGTTCCAGTGCCTGTGAGCCAGATCCCTACTCACAACTTCTCCAGGCCCCTGCCAGTCTAGAACATGGTGCTCTGAGACTGTCTTCTCAGAGCGAAGTCTTTATACTTGCTTCGGCAGCACATATACCAAAATCGAAGCAGTGTTTTACTTTTGTAATTTTGAGGCTGGAAAGGGTATATTCCTGCTGGTTCTTGTGATATCCTTGGGCCATCTTTTCTGTTATCAGCAATCAAGATTTCCTCTGCTCTGTCTTTTTAGTTAACAGCTTTAGTTGTGCTTCCTTTCTGGCCAGACTCAAAACATATATATATATATATATATATATATATATATATATATATATATATATATATACATTTTGGGGTTGGGGGAGGTACTGGGGATCAGACTCACAACCTCAATGCTTGCCAGGCAAGCACTTGTGCCCCTGAGCTAAATCCCTGGTCCAACATTTTAAATTATTGTGCTAGGCTTTTTGCTCTTGATTCTCAACATAAATCTGACTGAAAACCCTCAACAGTAACTATGCCACTGTCTCAGCATTAGATTGCCTTGTATTTCTTTTTTTTTTTTTTTTTGTCCTTTTGAGACAGGGTCTCGCTAAGCAGTTCAGGCTGGTCTTGGGCTCACTTTGTAGCCCAGGTTGGTCTCAAACTTGCAAATGATTCTTTTGCCTCAGCCTCCTGAGTGCTGGGATTACAAGAATGCGCCACCAGGCCCCGTGCCTTGTAATTTCTTCTGCAAGATTAATTAGTCGCATTCCCTTGGTCTCAGGCAGAGTCTTTGGACACTAGCAAAATGCAAACAAACTTTCTGCCAAAGCTAGTGCACATCATCTGGAGTCCAGCAGCCAGTGCAGTCCTTCCCAGCGGAAGCCTCTGGAACCTGGTCTTTACTGGTAGAATTTCTGTCTGCCTTCTGGTCTGCTGAGCTCTGACTGAAACTTGCACCAAGTACACCTCAGGCATTTCAGCTCTGCTCTTTCTGCCACCATCTCCAGACCTTTCCAAACCCTTCCCACAAGCCAGTCCCAAAGGCTCCTGAACCACATGGTCAGGGAGTCACAGCAAATACCCCAATTGTCTCCTACCAAATCCTGTGTTAGTTACTTGTCTCTTGCTGAGATAAACTGCCTGATACCCACAAGTTAAAGGAGGAAAGATTTATTTGACTTGCAGTTTGTAGAGATTTTGGTCCATCATCAGCTGACTCCAAGGCAGAGTGGGACAGCAGACAGGCATTGCAGAGGAGAAACAGGTCATGGCAGGCGGAAGGTAGCACAGCAGCGAGGAAGACCACGGCTCTTTCTGTCCCTTGTATCTCTCCAGGCTACTCAGGGCGGGCAGCACTCACACCCTTCATCCCAGTGCCCTGGGTCCTAGCATTGCACCGTGAATCAACCCCAGTGTCACTAGATGTAGTCACCTCTGAAAAGCCTCACCTGTGACCACATGAGGTTTTGGGGGCATCTAGGACATAACCGTGCCTTTGTCACTGTGATAAAACCTGCAGTAACACTCAGGAGGCTGAGGTAGGAGGAGCATTGTGAGTTCGAGGCGTGCTTGGGCTTCAATGTGAGCGCAAGGCCGGCCTGAGCTACATAGTGCGACCCTGCCTCAAAAAACTAGGGCCAGGAATTTGGTTCAGTTGCTTAAACGCCTGTCTGGCAGATGCTAGGTTGTGGGTTTGATCCCCAGTGCCACAAAAAAAAAAAAAAAAAAAAAAAAAACCTGCAGTAAGCTGCTTCTGCCCTACCCAGCTTTGTTTTGTTGTTCTTGTTACTGATTTTTAAATTCTTAATAATTTATGCTTGACTTTTATCTGAAGTTCAGTAATTTCACCAAAATATTTCCTGAAGGTGGTGTGTCTCTCTCATTGTGATTTTTATTTATTTTTTATTTTTTTACTTTTTTTCTGGTACCAGAAATCAAACTCAGGACCTCGTGCTTGCCAGGCAGGCACTGTGACAAATCCCTGGCCGTCTCTCTCACTGTGGAGTGCTGGCTTAGCATGTGTGAGGGCTGCATTCGGTCCCTAGTACACCATACACACACACACACAACCACGAAGTACTCAAGCCCTGCAAAAAAAAAAAAAAAAGTGCTACCATGATTTACAAAAACATATTAAAATGTGTTTAGGGTTGAGGATGTAGCTCAGTAGCACAGCACTTACCTGGCAAGTGCAAGGTCCTGAGTTCAATTCCTAGTACCAGAAAATTAAAATAAAAAGTGTTCAGTGAGAGTGCTTCCCATCTTTTCTCTGGTTTTTATCTCTGCGTTAATAGGTGGCTGGTGCTCTTAGGGTACTTTTTCTTCTATTGTAGGTTTAAATGCTATGTATTTTCCATTAATTCTGTTCTCTTTATTAGCAGTGCAGGTGTTGGATCTCCTTTTCTCTTTCTTCTGTCCTTTCTGCTTTGTTCTTTGGTTTTCTTTTAGTTTTTCAATAATCTCTGATAGCCTTTTTCCTGTCACTATTTGCAGTCATGTTTTGTTGTTGGTAGGTTGGTGTTCATCTCTGTAATGTCTTTTCCATTGCTTTTCTGAATTTTGTGGTGAATATCTACTATATAATGTTCCTATTGTGTCATTTCTCTGAGCTTTTTTTTTTCTTTTTTTTTTTAAGTAAAAACGTGTTGATTGTGTTTTTGTGTTTGCTACAGGATCTTACTGTGTAGTCCAGGGTGGTTTTGAACTGCCACCCCTCTTGCAGCAGCCTCCCAAGTGCTGGGATGACAGACATGCACCATCATGCTTGGCTGTATTTCTCTGAATTTTTTTGTTGTTGCTGGTTTTCTTGTTTTGTTTTGTTTTGTTTATTAAGACATAGTCTCACTATGTAGCCCAGGCTGGCCTGGAACTCGTGGTGATCCTCTTCCCTCAGCCTCCTGAGTGTTAGAATTTCAGGCATGCACCACTATGTCTGCCCTGAATTCTTAATGCTTTCTGGGAAATTGATTTTATAATGAAGGTACTGCTCTTTGTGCCTTTAGGCATAATTCTCATGCTGATTTTTTGACAGTGGGCTGCTATTTATTTAAGAATGGCACATGGTGAATGGGGAACTGAGCTTACACTCTTCAGCTTACTTATTAGTCCTTCTACAAATCTGTACTTTCTTAGCACGCTCAGAATTACTGTGGAATACCTCCCTCTCTTGCCTGTCTGGGATGTGATGAGGAGACATGGGACTTCGGGATGGTGTAGTCTGCTCTTACCTGCCGTCTGAATCTCTAAAGGGGCGTTCCCCCAGACTCATTCTGATCAAGGGAGGGTCCTTAGCTAGCCTTTCATTCCCAGTGCTTATTTGTACAAAGGAAAGTGTAACCTTTTCTTTCTTTCTTCTTTTTTTTTTTTTATGAGACATATCTTGCTATGTAGTCAGGCTGGCCTTAAATTCACAGTGGTCTCCTGCCTCAGCCTCCGGAGTGCTGGGATTACAGGTGTGCGCCACCACGCCGAAGCATTACTTCTCTAACACTAGCTTGTCATATTTGATATTCACTCAACCATTCCACGGTAGCATCAGTAAGATGCTTTGGATTAAACTAACTGGTTGTGTTTCTGTGCGTGCTCTGCCGGCAAACCAGACACTCTTCCTGTTATAGCACGTACATGACACAGAGTAGTGTGGACGCAGATATGGATAGGTGTTTAGAATCCTTGTAATATTTTTAAATCAAAGTTTTCTTCTCCCTGTTTTTAAAAATAGGTCTTAAAGGCAGCTAAAAAACCAATGGTGGTTTTAGGAAGCTCTGCCCTCCAAAGAAACGATGGGGCAGCAATTCTCGCTGCTGTTTCCAGCATCGCACAGAAGGTCCGGGTGACGAGTGGTGTGGCTGGAGATTGGAAAGTCATGAATATCCTGCACAGGTTTGTGGAGTAGCTGTTTTATACACTGTAAAATTCCAGCGGTTTTTTCTATATGTGTTCCTGATTCGCTGTCTCATTTATTTATATATAAACGAAATTTAAAACATTGTCCTCAAAGCTGGGCGTGGTGGCACATGCCTTTAATCCCAGCACTCGGGAGGCTGAGG